>JABUQX010025937.1:0-28434 GCA_015478945.1 Trachelipus rathkii
CAATCAGAAACGTTGTTACAAATAGGCTGATGCTTAGAAGGAAATTGTCCAGCAGTCCCCATCAAGGGATCCTCATCCTGCACATTATCCTCCTCCACATCAGTCATCTCATCCAGTATAGCAGCATAAGATTTATGGATGATCCGAGTAGGCAAAGGGACACCCTGTACAGGCTGTGGGAAAGCAGACGGTTGATGTAGTAGTCTGATGAATGGATAGAAACTTCTTAACTGGATTCAATTTCTGCAAAGCCAGGGTCAGGGGAATATTGGCCCCCAAGCTCACACCAGGTAAATCCTTCGTCAATTGAGCAGCCTTGAGATAGACAGGGCAGTTTTTTTTCACTCAGCGAAGGTTCACCAGCATAGATATAACATTTTGGGGAATTAGTACAATCAGGAGATTTATGAAAGCCACTGCAATTAACACAATGAACTGAAACTCTACAGGTCATGGACCCATGACCATATTGCCAACAATTATAGCATCTCATAATTGGGCAAACCCATGGGTAGACCTTATAGCTGGAATAACCAATCGAGACACTGTCTGGAAAGGGACCCTAGAATTTGATCTTTAAGTATAAGGTTGGAATATGGGAAGGTTCAAGCAGATTTCAGTAATCCCATAATCTACATTAATTTAATTTATCAGTTAGGTGTTGCAGGATGTGGTTTGGTGATGAATGCAAATTAATTTAACTTGAGGTAAAGCTGTTTTAATCCCATACATAAACGCATAATTCAAAGGAAACAAAAACAATTAGATTAAAGGATCCAAGAATAATTATTCTATGAAAGTATTTATAAATCCGTTTAACTGTACATTAATTGCTATAATTATAAAATGATATTAATTAATATTTATGATTTATAAATTATTGTTTATTTTTCAAGGTTATACGATATATTGTACTTATTAAGTATTAATATTTTTTTAACTTTTTGGAAACCTGTTCGTATATAGTTTCGTTATGACAATAAAGAAATTTCGATATCGGTCAGATATGTTCAAACCTGATTGGATTTCGAAGTTAACAAGTCTTCTAATTAAGAATTCTTGCATTCGGAGTAACAGAAGTGTTAGGCTCAGATTGTGAGAACGATTATCCGTTACCAGACGAAGTCAGTGTATTTTTATTATAAGAATATAGTATATAAAAAAAGAATATTAGCACTATTAATATATAAAAAAGTTTTAAATTTAAAATGTGATACAATGGCATATTAAATAAATGGTATTGAAATTATATTTTATTTTTTGATATGATTATTTCGTTTCCTCTTTCTTTTATTATTTCTGGTTTATTATAATTATATAATATAGAAGTTGAAATGAAGTTTGATAAAAGAGTTTAGTTTTTTTATAGTATAGAACATATAAAATGTAGCAAGTATCGAACAAACCAAAAGAAATGGAAATAGATGAAACTGATAAATAACAGTAATTTGTGATTTAAAAAAGTGACCACTAGCGGACTTACCTATCTGTCTTTATAAATATTATAATAATATTAAATTGGCAAATAAGTTTATATACATATATATCATAATAATAATACATAGACTTTAGTTACTGAGATCATAATCTAAACGAATTCAAATGTAGCGCCTAAATAGTCTAAAATCTATTAAAACGGATGACTATGTATGATTAACAGCAGAATATCTAGGTCAGAAAATAAGGCCAGTGCTTCCACAAAATTAGAACCAGATTCATGAGTGGAAGGAGATTTCAAGTATATTGCATGTATGAGCCAAAGAATTACACAATGACCTTGCTATAACTAATTCAAGTGAAATATAATTCAAGATTAAGAGTTAGTTATAAAATAAGTGTTACATAAGGAACGAATGAAAGTATATAATTCTCTTCAGTGAAAAGCGTAAGTTATTAATAAAAATTACAAAATACTCACGAACCATTCTTGAAAAATATGAGATTTAAGGAGACGAAAAACAAGAGAATAGAAATTAGAAGTAATATACGAGAGTCTAGAGACTCTATAGCCTATAATTTTGATACATGTAACAAAAGTTAGAAGACCAATTTTCGTATTTATTTCTAATAAAACTTATAGAAATGGGTAAAAAAATTCCGCTATGTTCATGTTTAATTTTATTCATAGAATCTAAATAAAAGTTAGAGTTGAAAAAACAGGACAGTCAATACATAGCCAATAAAATTTATCTAATGTAAAATCTAGACACTAAGTATCAAGAAATCACCTCCTGTCAATTAGTGAGCATGAATTGTTGTCAAGGAAAGACCAATCAAATTTAAGATTTTTAACGTTTATAGAGCTTTTAACCAACACTAGAGAGGGAAATGTAAAGGTCAAAAATGAAACAATACTTTACCTACGGAATTTAAAGATTAAAATATGGCTCGGTTTGTCTCCTCTCCTACTCTCCTCTCTCTGCATCTTGCGCGCTTCAGCTTCCTCCTCTCTCCTCTCTCTCTCTCTCTCTCCCTCTCTCTCTCTCTCTCTCTCTCTCTCTCTCCCTCAAATTCGAATTCCCTCTAAAATAATATTTATCTTGAAAATATTTAATAAAATTTAACAATTTGAAGGTGTATTAGTATATGAATGAGACGCCATGGTGGTTTGTAAAGCAAATATGAAAATATAAGTTTATAGGGAAGAAGCAGAAAGTTTAAAGTTATAAGATATAGCAATATGAATATGACAAGAATTATTATAAGTAAAAACTTGAAAAGATAGGAGAATAGATATTGAAGCATCAAATGACAGATATGGTGCGGCGTTGATTTGGTCAAGTCCAATTCCTTGGTGAATCTTCCAAGCAACGGCAAATGAATAATCTGCACAAGGAACATCTTTCTTCTTTAAGCGAAGTGAAATTCTTCTGCTTTATATACCATAGCTTGAAAACTTCTTCTAACGCCTGATAAATGGAGAAAATAAAGTGGATAATATGTCGGAACAAACTAAAAGAGTGAATTTTATATATTCACAAAGTTTGTTGAAAAGAGCAAGTCTGAATACAATGTGATTGGTGAACTATGGCACTGTGTGTCAAAACGAAAACAACAAAATTTTCAAGGTTGAAAAAGTGAGGACATTGAGAAAGGAAAAGATAATACAAATAGTGAATATAATAATAACAATTAATCACATGAAAAGGAAGATAATCATGAATAATTAATTAATAACACAGGCAGAATAAATATAATATAATATACATTATAATAATACAATTATACTTAATATAAAACATAATAAAGAGTCAAGTCAATATAAACTCAATATAACATAATAACCCATCATAAATAAAAACTCAATCTTCTAAAAATATTTTGTCAATTTAAATAAACGAAAATTTTATAAAGTATGGAATTATTATTAAATATAAACGATGATATATAATATAGTATAATTAATATTAATATAAATATATATTATCATAAAATAATCCTTATATATTACAAATATCATACTTAGATATAATCATATATAACTTTTAATTTATAATTAATATAAATTGATATATATATAATATTAAAACTTCACGTTTTTATATAAGGATATATTAAATCAATGGATATACTACTTTATAATTAATTGCATCAGATTAATTTAATCAATTATTACAAATAATAATGTGAATCCTAATAATAATCCTGGAAAAATTGAAAATTTATAAATATTTCTGCCATAATATAAAACATAATTAATAGAAGACAATAATATTGCATATTAATCTCAAATATATAATATATAACTTAAATATATATAGAAACTAATAATAATCATAAATTTTAATATTTAATTATAATATATATCAATCAATATACATTAAATATAATAAAAAACTAGAATAAATAATATAAAGTAATAATTAAAATACTCATTTAAATATTGGTTAAAGAAGAATAATAATAATTAAGATTATAATAATAATATAGATTATTAAATAATCTAATATATATATATCACTCAATACTAATACAAAGGCTCAGGTAATGATGCATTTAATAATTCAATATTGACGAAATTTAGATATCTAGTTTAATGCTTCTCTTTATAATAAAATCCCTTAAATATTTTTTATAATTTTTATAATAATGAGTTATAATAACTTAATTATTTAACATTATAAGATCAAATTCATAATAATAGATAATAATATAAATATTTATGATATGATAATAAATAATCTTTATATTTATAAATAATTCCGCTGTATTTACAATAAAATAATATTACTTTGATATATAATAATAAATAATAATAATTAATAATGATAAATATTTATCAAAATTAATATAAGATATAATGAGAATAGTGAAGAGAATCGTTTGAGCCGAGCATAATGATTCCTAAATTATAATAGTAATAGTGAATATAGAGATTCAGTATATACTTAATATGAATCCATTAGAACATTCCGCAGTTTCTCGGAACGTCTATTGTCACCTAAAAAAGACACCATAGGTACATTTTATAAATCGGTCAAATTTTATACGAGGAACGAACCCGCAACAGTTCAGAGGCAGTGCAGCATCAGAATAATAAGTTCTTAAAGACAATAAATAGTGTTTAAGTGCCTCAGGGATCAATCACATTCGTATAGAAATTGTTAAGCTCTTCTTAAGCCAGCAAAAAGTGAAATTGCAATAAAGCACCATCTACATTTCTTGACATAGAGACAAAGAAAATGCCAGTCAAAGAATGTAACGCAATAAACATCCCTTCAAATTTGAGCTTCTATACATCCTACCAGCACACGTTCATTCTGTGAACTCTAGCTAATAAAGGTAGTAAATATTACCACGTGCACAAAATGAATTATCAGAAAACGTACAATTGATGACATATAATCTTTCACTCAATACTTATTTTTATCATCAGATAATGCGTTATTTTATAATTTCACTCCTTCTGATATTTGTGACCTATATTAAATATCTAACGTTAAATGTCTAGAAATCTTTTTAATAGTTAGTAATATTTAACGATACATATTATTGATTACTGATTTATTTAACAATTAGATTTTCTTAGATTCTTATGATTTCCATTTTCATTGCCTCGTGTTTTTATCGTGGATTTAATATTATTTATAGCTATAAAATTGAATTTAGCGCTTGTTTATTAAGATGGGATAACTATTTAAAAGATTTTCTATTATTTAACAATGAAAATTGTTAAATACTATCAAGTTTCCGCTGCCAAAAAATATACCAATATACTTGTAATTTATCTATAAATTTAAAGAATTAATTTATTATTAGGAACTTGTAGATTTGTAGATATCTCCGTTCCAAATGTATTATTTGAAATATTGAATTAATTTAATTTAATCTATAAAAAATTATATTATAATATGAATATATTATTCTAAGTATAAATAATTGATATGATGGTTCCCATTGTATAATTCTGATTATATGTATATATGTCAATTTATATTATTTAATTAATTTGTATATTCTAATAAAAAAAAAAATAATATCTACTTTTATTAGAATTTTCTATATGAATTAATTGTTATAATTTACTTCATTTTATGATTATTTAATAATATTTATTAATTTCTCTTATTATATTTATATTTAATATGTTAGATTTTAAGAATTTATTTATTACTTATATTCTCGAAAATAATAAGGTATCAAAATCTAATTTATTGAATTTTTTAATTTAAATAATATTTATTAAATTTTTATGATTTATTTAATAGTATTTACTAAAATTATTATTTATTTTATAATAAGTGTAGACTCATTGATTGATTATCTGTATCACTCTGTTCTCCTAGAAAATTTATAATATAAGATTTATTAACATACTCGTTTATGGAAACTTTTATGAATTACCAACTGAAAGTATTTGAATTGGAAACTTTTTTTCCGATCATTTTTCTGCCTTATATTTTCTTTTTATATACTTTCTCTCAGTATTTTTCTAATTTCATATATTTTATATATTTTATATTATTATATATTTTGTTGAATATATTTATATTTATTTAATAATTAAATTTTGAATTTAATAATTTATTAAATTATGTCTTTTTTTTTAATTTTTCTTATTTTATTATCAATTATTATTATTGAAATTTCATCTATTATTTAATAATAATTCTATAATCTGAACGAGCCATAGAGGTCTTAATTATTTAATAGCCAGTTAATACTTGATTATTATTATTCTTGGTATATGATTCCTTAAATCTTACATAAATTACTTTAACAGGCATATAATGTGAACTTTTTCTAAGTTGAATGGGAATTCTCATTTATATAATTGATTAATTATCTAACCTTTAGATATTAGTATATTCCATTTATTACTCGGAATCAATATATCTCCTATGTGACTTATTAATTTATTGTACCTTATTCTTCAACTACTCTCTTTATTGTCACCACCTGATTTAGCAGTCTCTATACATTGTGTTTAATTACCATGAGAGTTATCGTGTTATAATTCTGAACATTTAAACTAATTATTTTGTAGTTTGCTTCTGACCTTATTGATATTTGTAATATCTTTCATTAGAAATTTGTATAGCGATTTTCTCTCCCTCCGTTTTCAGTGCATTAGACTTTATTTCATTGTGTTTTTTAAATAACTTTCTATCTCATATTATTATATATTTCTGTCATGTATTATTATCATTATTCATCCAGTATGGTCAGGGTAGTGTCTAATGAAGCTCTAGATGGAGTATAAAACTTTCTTTAATAATGTTTTAATTTATTAAGATGTTAATAATATGTAAATAGGCACTAATTTTTATAATACAGTGTAATAGCGATTTATATAATTTCATCTAATTTACTATGTTCTTATAGTCTCTAAATTATCAAGTATAATTCACTAATCATAAAGTCATTAATAGCAAATTTATGTATATTATTATTCATTAAATTTAAATCATATATTAGTATTCATTTTTGTCATTCTCTCATATAATACATCCTATTATTAATTAGTTATGTGTATTTTGATATAATATTATTTTAATATTGGTATATTTAAATTATAGAGATATTATATTATATATAATACATTTTATCAATGTAGTAATCTCTATTATTGTTCACATTTTAGATTAATATTTTATGTATGGCTTAATATTTACTCTCTCTGAATATCTAATAAGTTAGCACTATAATATAATGATATATTTATTTTATTCTATTATATGTATTATCACTCACTACACTATACCTTCACAACTATCTTACATTCTATATTGTTCTCTCATTAGATTTAATTAATTGTGTTGTATTATTGTATTTGGGTTCGATGTAATTAATACTAACTCAATATTGATGTATTATAGTTGTTATGAAGTGTCAGGTATAATATATATTAATGTATGCTTAACATAATATTGATTTTATTGTCATTTACTGTTATGAATATTAGAATACTAGAATTATTAATGTATGTTAAAATTATCTCATTGGGTTCAATATGATTGCGAGAAAGTAAATGAATGTGTGATCTTATTAGTTGAGATTAAGTCCAGCTGAGATATGTGTATGTGTGAAAGCTTGATCAGGGTGAACGATGAAAAATAGATAATTATGTATTTAACACCCGTTTTAGTGGATAAGTAAGTCTGTTTAAATGTTATGTAAGTAAGGCACCTATCAATGGCTCGGCAGTAGTTTGTCTCTAGACATGTTCACTCTCACCTTTCGACCAAGTAGGACACATCGATAAACGAAGAGCAAAACGAGCATAGGATATTGTGGAAAGCTTTCATGAGATAGTTAACACCGCCCCAGATACAAGCGTCTACCTATTTGAAAAACTAATGCTTATTTATTGTGAATGATAGTTTAGAATCGTGTTTTAAATTTAGTAAACTGATAATTAAATGTCTTATTAATATAATTATTGTTGCGTCATGTCATCAACTTTCAGCAAGTGTCACTGAAAACCTTTCGAATGACATCAGATGTGTGTTGAGATTATAGATCATTACTGCCATGTTGTAGTTTGACTCTCAAGTCTAGTGTAAAGAATTTAGGTATATTTTACCTAAACCACTTACACAGCATGTGTATGTTCTAACTCGTCTCCACACTTTAAACCAATTTGTTCTTACTATGAATACATGTATGCAATTACTACATATATCATCTTCTCTTTCAATACTTCTTTTAAAATTATACTAGGTTAATCCAAAAATCTATGAAAAGAAATTTGTGTCTATGATTTTTACATTTACAATGTGGGCGTTCCCAGACCCAACGTAAAGTCGGCCTCTGATTATGAGCTGTTTTATGTCTACTAATCCAATTTCATATTATTTTCAAATTTGACGGCCGCACCGGGCCGATAACATACCACTACGCTATACGTAACAACCAATTCTTGGCTGTCGGTCAATTTGAGTAAGTTTTACTAAACCCGCTCACATTGAAATTTCAAACAAATAATTTACATAAATAATATATTATTGTTATTATTTTATTACGAAAATCTCAAACATTTGTACTATTTTTGTTGAAAATAATGTTAAAACGTTACACTCAATGAAAGAAGAAAATTTCCAGTAACTGTTGTAAGGGATAATCGATATAACAATAGTAGTTATCGATATTATACTTATAGTTATATATCTACTTCACGATTAATCGATAGTTTATTGATACAATCGCGACTCGCAAAAGATTTCAAATTTTCAATATACTTGCAAGTGAGGATGATTTCTAATATATTGTTTAAAAAACATAAAAAAAAGAGTGTGAACCAAAAAAGTGCTGTTTTTTAATTATCAATGGCATTTTTACTAAAACCTTTGTAACATTTTATTTTTATAGTCAATTAGGAAGAAAAGAGTAGGAGAATTAAAAGAAAATAAAAAATCTAAGTCGTAACTGCTCTCTGACTTCTATTGATGTTTACTAATTGGGCTAGTTTAGAAATAAAGCATCATTTTTCCAATCTAGTTGAAAGTTATCTCACAGTTCTCAAAATTGAAAGTTTTCAGAGCAGAAATGAAGCTTACAATTTCGTGGGAACAGATAGAAGATAACTTAGGAAACCTGAACAAGCAACTTGGATTTTCACAGCTGACTCGTACCTCACACTCACTAGAGCATTATATGAGTTATTATAATGAGCCCACACAAAAACGCAGAAGCTCTAAGTCATGTGAAAAAAAACTGTTCACTAGAAAATTAGTCTAATGTTTCGGACAAAGGAGAGACCAATTTCCTAAATAAGCTGAAAAGGAAAGGAAAGAAGATAGTAAAAAAACGTATAGCTACTAATGCTGAAATGAAAATGGTGGACCAGCAAAAAATATTACTAGATATCAGCCTGGTTTTGTTACAAAATATATACACTTTCTAATAAAAATAATAAAAGAAAATCATCATAATTAAGAAAAGGAAATAAGCACTTTCCGTTCCTTTCGAAATAAAAAAAAGAATGAAAGAAACGAAACTAGAGCCAAACTATTCTTTTAAGAAGCACTAGTTTTAACGGGAAGCTTCATTATAAGTACAAAAAGCATTAAAAATTATCTTCTACGTCAAATTGTCTTTAGTAATCTCGAGAAAATCTGGGAGTTCTGCGTTGAACGTATATGTCGGGATATAAGTAAATAGGGAAGACCTAAAAAGGACATTGTTCGTAGGAAATATCTATGACAAGGAATGAGGTCCATCGGCCGGACTCAAGCTTTTATACCCCGTCAAAACAAGTAAAAGCGTTTGGCAACGAGTATAAATCAATAATTACAATTTATTCATTAACTATGAATAAATTATCAGAAATTTCTTTGAAAATTGTATAATATAATCTTTAATTATTAGCGACAGAATATTGCAAAAAAATCGCGACTATCAAATAAATAGACAAAGCAATTTAAGTTGTGAACTTTGAAAAATTTCCACAAGTTACAAACGCGATACAATTACCTCCGTTGGGAATTAAATTAATAAATTTACTAGCAACTAATAACTAGTATGATTATTAAATACATACCAGTAAAATCATCATAAAATTCTGACCAAATGGTGTGATTTCATCTCCTAATTCGAAGAAACCAATGAAAAATGGTGGATTTCAAGTTTTCACCAAATAGTGATCTTTGACCTCTTCTCATATGTCAAATGGGTCGATTTAAACCACGAAACCAATATAGAAATAAAGAACAGAGTTTTGTGTGTCTGTAGATTTATAATTTGTATACATACTAGTAAAAAATAGAAAGATATTAAAATCGTCAGAAAATCAGCCATGAAATTCGCGTTGGCTTTCTAACTTTAAATGTGAACAATTCAAAAACTAGATATACTAACGTATAAAAACTAGTCCAGTATCTAGAATTTTTTTATAGTAAATGTATTTACAAGTTTAATAATCTAAATCGACATAGAAATAATAAAATGAAATTTGAAGAATTGAATATCCAAATAAGGTTTAGGCCTATCGTGTTATCTCACTGGATACTGGTTGTAAATTTGGTACACATATATTTATAAATATGTACATAATAATAAAATATATAATTTATAATCTACAGAGGTAGTTAATCGAGCAAGTCTATGAGGGGAGAGCTGCAGTCCCCAAATTTCAAAAGTTTTACATTGAAATAATATCTCTAAAGATAATTTATAGTACCTAAATGAATAACATATGCTAGGCTATAATAGATAGATAAATGATATTAAATATATGAATAAGGTAATATCAATTATGAGTTCTGTAATCGGATATAATAATTGAGGATCAAGTAAATAAGTAGAACGTATTTACTATTACAAGAGTCGTTTGCATATATTACCTAATACCATAATAATAGGCTATTGAACAAAGAAATACTAAGTATATCACTATATTTAAAAATAGTATATGAATATAAAAAATTAAACCAGTATTACAAATTGTTACTCGTAACCTCGAAAATTTTCTAAATAATTGATATGTTAAAAGACACATTAATTTGAGAACAAATAAATATAAAATGAAAGATATGCAATAACATCTAATACAGAAATATAAAATAAAGTAATTATTATTTTGAAGAATAGATATTATGGTTTTATATATATAATCTATTTATATATAGATGTATATTCTCAATAAAAAGGTGCTAGTTCTGTGATTGATATTATATTTAATATAATCATATCAAAAAAACACTATTATGTACAATTTCTACCTCTTGTAAATAAATAAACAACTTCCGGAGTAATAAACACTTATGAAAATTCCTCGCAAAAGAACCCACTTATAGAAATATAAAAATAATATATTTAATACATTTAATAAGTATGAGAGAAATTTATATTTATTAGATATATATATTTATGTATATTATCTTCCCATTCATATAGTAATTAAAACATTGAACGGAGAAGAGTAATTAGGAAGTATAATGTAAGATAAGGGAGTTAAATACTTTTAGCAACAAAAAGATGAAATTCCCTTCACTCCCATACCCATTATACTATACTCAAACTACTATTTCTAATAAATACTTGTCGGTTTTAATAACATTACGTGAGATTACCAATATTATCCTACTATATATACTATCTGGCCTGAACTGTTGTTATATAAAGCCAAAAAGTCTTGATCGAATTTGATGTGAAAGTAATTTGTCTCCAAGGAATGAATAAAAATATTTACTACATAAGTGAATCAATATTTCTAAATACTCAATTCATTAATGAGAAATTTAAAACAATATAATATTATTTTAATATATATAATTATAATATATATAAATATATATATATATTAATACATAACATGAGCAGTGAGTAACTGTCATCTAAAATAGTAAATGGACTACTAAAAAAAGAGAGAGGGATATAAACAAGAGAGTGAAATTCACTAAGTAAAAGTAATTAGAGAAATCCTGTAAATTCATTTTTTTTATACTCTTAAGGTTTCTAATCTGGGAGTTCCAAGAAGTGAAGTTTTAAAGAATGAACAGATGTAGCTGAGAATACTTAGGTGGTTTACAAAGTAAGTATAATCACTAAATAGTTATGATTTTTGATAAATTTAATAATAAATTGAAATTAATAACCATACATAAGAGAAAAAATAGATTTATTTTATAATTAATAAATCAAAACGTTAAATACAAATTTTATAACCAATTTTTACTTATTAATAATAAAACACATTTTCTAAATTTTAACGAAAAGAAGCAACATTATTTTTATTCGATTTACTCCATTTTATAAAAATATAGCTAATGAAAAAAATTAAGAATTAAAATACTAGAAAATAATATAAATATATCTGGTAATTTAGATTTAAAATATAATATATAATAACTCTGGCAGAGAAGTATAATATATTATAAAATCATCACCTAGATAATATGAACCAATAATCAAGAGGGGTTTTATTCGACATGAGGTTGCTTATGGAAGCTGAAGAACCTATCTTAATCCGCTGATTTTTCTATTCTCCTATGTCATAAGATATGAAATTTAGTGCTCATTTTAATTTTAATGAAAATATTTTCGTTCGTGCAATGGTCCATTTATATATGCTAGTAAATACAATATATTGTGCCGATCCCTAGCTACCCGAGTTAATAAAGAAAAGGTTACCACAGAACAGACCCTAGCGAGTCACGGTGGCTTCAAAACAAATCTTGCTCGAAAAACATCCACAACCTGAGTGAACTCGTGATAGGTTGCCTCACTGTAACAAATGTATAGTCTATTATCATTTTTTGAGAACTGAATAGAGAACATATAATATTATATAATATATATAATATTAATATATAGTATATATATATATATATATAATATATTATATATATAAAATTATATAATCTATATTATATATATATACTATATACTATATATATAATATATATAGAAGAATATGTAACTTCGGTAAATATAACTATATATAATATATATATAATACGGCTACCATACTAGCCCTAAGCTATATCATCTGGTATCAAAAATTGAGACAATATAAGAAGGTAATTTTAGGGGTAGAATCTATTCATCCATGAATTACTTGAAAAATATATACTGTCACTACCTCAGTTACTCTAACCTTTAGGATATGATAATTAATTATTATTATTATTATTAATATTATAATATTATAATTATATATTTATATTATTATAATTATATTATAATTATATTATATTATTATTATTATATTAATATTTATATTATATTATTATAATTATTTAATTATTGATAATTAATTGCTAAAATGTATAATTATAATTATTATAATATTAATCATATAATATATTTAATTAATATATTATTATATATATTAATTATTATTATATATATATATTAATTATTATTATTATATAAATGATATTATTGTTGTATTATTTAATTATATTCAATTAATTATAATTATAATTAATTGTCTATTCCATTATACATCTGTTTAGACTAGATTTTACAATGAAATTTGCATGAAAAATTATTGAAAAATCCACTTTCTCTTCATCTCCCCGTATACTGAAAAAGTTGTAAGGTCCCATAAATTTATTCTAAAATATTTATATTAACATATGCTTCGTAAGACTGTATATGAATTATTATATGCTAATTTTACAAAGCCCAATCTCTTTGCCATAGAGAGGAGCAAAGGTGGAGTGAAAGTTAGGTTCTTGACACATCCACCTCACCACCCCGAATTAAGAGACTGAGAGTCAAAATATTCATTATATAGAACTTGCAGCACTTAATTTAATAATCTCATAATAATTCACTCAATATAATACTATATATACAAAATATGAGATAATTTTCTAACATTATCCATTCCTTCAAATATTACAACACTTATAAGATCAATTAACATATTTTATAGATTTAAAAAAAATTATACGCTATATATATATATATATATATATTAATATATTATATATATATTATATATATACATTAAGGTAATACTTATATAGGGGGTAGTATCGAAACTATACCCGTAACATATGTTTAGTAAGACATAATATATCAAATATGTATATTAATCAAAGTCTTTATTCTCAAAAATATGAAATTATGAGGAGACACTTACGAAACTTTTTTACACGAGTAGTAGTAATTATACAGTACACTCACAGCATTTATCATGGTCATTATAGAGTATTTTGTTTTATATATATTCATTTCCATTTAAGCCATTTAAATGAAATATTACATTTAATAAATTTGTCATATATAAAATTTAGGCTGAGCAGATGATATACTTCCACAATATAATAAAACGATATAATTATATATATATATATACTTATAATATTATTATATTATATTATTTAAATTAAATTCAATATTTAATTAATATTATAATGATTAATATATAATATATTATTATATATTATATATATAAATATTAATATATTTATAATTATATATTATTGTATATACTATTTATTATTAGTAATTTATAAAATTATAAGAATATTAGAGTTTAATAATTTACAAAAATTCATTATTATATACCTCCATTATAAGTTAAAATCAATGGCATAATGAAACTTTTGTATTAATATTATGAAAATAAGATATATATAATGTAGATTTTTAAACAAGTTAATTGGGGATAATCTCTAGCTGAGGCATTACTACGAGGGTTGAGATAAACAGTGACTTTCTGATTTGATAACTACTATCTATGAGAAAGTTTTAGAGGTGTTGCAAACTGCCGAATATAATAGTGTGATTGTAATGTATATTGTTCGTTTCATATTTTAATTTATTGTCTCGCGCACGGAGATATTGCACCCAGTTGCATACTAAACCTGCGGCATCGGCACCAGTTGTCAATACACAACAGATTCATATGGTCACTATTTTTTATTGGTATAATCCTAATTAGAGGAACAAAATGTTTTTGATAATAAAAAGAAACATATAAAACTTTACATAACAAGAATATTAATTATATAATATATAGACACAATTAATTATAAACATAAGATCCTCACTATATCAAAGTGAACACACTAACTGACTTCTATATCATATATATGGAAAAATGATTAAAAGCACTAACTTGCGGTGTGAAACACAGTATTATTTCATCTCATCATATAAAATAGATAAAAAAATTTCAAACAATTTGAGTATTATTATTGAGCATGACACAAACTTACTGCCTTCTGTTAATTATATTATTAATTCCGTAAAAACAAGAGATATTCTCCTCGCGTGCTCCAGGCACAAATCCAAGGATAATCATGTAATATACATCAAAACAAGAAAAAGAGCAAAAGGGGAAATTAAATCATGATTTTTCTTTGATATATACGAGAAAATTTTTTGGTTGCATTCTGTTTCTTGATATAATTGTTTCGATAATCACAGCTTTTAGCCGCCACTATATCTTTCGAACTATCATAGACTCATCATTATCTCACAGCGGACGAATTAATTTTCGCCTATAGATCGTGATTCAATCGACGTAATCTATATTAAAATACTGTTGTCACGCTAAACTTCCCTTGAGCACACAAGTAAATTCTGTTTAAAATCGGTAATACAATGTACGACTCTCACATCCGAAAGCGCTCTACGAGTAGAAATGCCCACAAGCTTCATTTCAATCTTATATTACAAGATTTATCATACAAATAAGTATATCTGACTTATTCAATTTCACACGTCTATCTTATCTAAACCTGTCTATTCTGAGACAAATCCATGAATATGATATTTGTATTCTTACTCTGAAAACTCTCTTCATCAATGGGAATATCCTATACTATTCTATAAAGATTTTGAATGTCATTTATAAAAAATGCAATTAGAACCATGTTTTCATGTAGTTCATATGAGCTTAATGCGGTTCGTTTTTTCATTGATGTCTCAATCACAGGAATACGAAATATGATATTAAAATGAATAATACTATATTACATAATTTATCCTTCATTGATTATATTTCTGACAGAGTAAATATATAGAATTTTAATTAGTATGCCTGTTTTATAATACATACTGTCAAATACTCATAATATCTCTCATATTTTTTTGAGAATGTGTGACAAATTAGCAACGATAAGTCTTTAAATGTTATTTATTCCCTTAATAAACTATTAATGCTATTATAAGGAATATTATAGCAATTGTTAGTAGTTATAGAGGATGAAGGGCGAAATTCAAGTAATAGCCTACCTATTATCTATGCAGATTTTAACATACAGAATGTCTTATGTTTAAAAATTCTTCAGATAAAGGATATCAAACTTATGAATAATTTGTGTAGGGTCTAATGCTGCTGTATCTCTTCTAACCTTTTTGGAAGAGTTATTAGTTTATCACGAATGTCATTTATAAAGAATCGTACAATTGACTACCTATCTTAGTATATAGAATTAAAAGAATAACAGAAGAATAACTATATAAAACAATATGATACAATTTCACCTAGTAAAATATTGATTAGAAATATGTAAACACAAATAACTTATAATAATTTAATGTAATGCTCAGATAACCATACAATGATAAATCGAAAATCGATTAGTACATCATTAATTAATACATATTATAATAAATAACTGAACTATTAGGTAGAATGAGAATGTTACTAAACAAAATATAAAAACATATTAGATTTGTTCAATAAACTATAACTAATATTAAGCAAAATAGAAGAAATATTATTAATATAAATAATATACTAATGAAAACCATTGATAAAACTTAGATATTAGTGCTTCTCTATTACTTACGAGAATGCACGCTTCAGATGTGAGATGAAGTAAACTAATTAGGTTTACCGATATAATATATATGTATTCACTGCAATAGTGATTAACTGACTATGAGGCTTATTAAAATCCTAGTAATACACAGCGGAATAACCCTCAACAGCGATAATTCTAGTAATAAGTATATAATAGCCGGTTAAAATGATATATCACAACTAATTTTTTTAAAATAGAAATAAAATAATTATACTAGCATCTATATATATTATATGATACAACTAAAAAACCGAAAACTAAAAATAAAAAAATGAAAATAATAATCAAAGCACTGACATCATAACCGATAGATCACTAAAGATAGATTATATTTATGTAAATTGCTGCATACCAGGATCAACATCTTTAACATGTTCTCATTGTTATAAATCATAATATAGGAAATATATATAAATGTCTACAGTTTCCAAATCAAATATCAAATATACAATATAAAATTCTATATTATGTAAGGTTTCTGCTTTCTAACTTATTAGAAATAAAATGATTTGTTTAATATTTATTGCATTATAAATTTAAATGATATACATTATGAAAATTATGTTAAAAAGATATATAAAAAATAAAATATTTATCTTCATTATCGACACACTACCATAAAATATCTTGATAGACTCATAGAAATAAAATCCAATCTTTAACTAATTATTTTAAACTGTTAAATTGAAAATGTAGTAAAATTAGCTTTTGCAATATTCGGTTTGTTAAATTGCACTCTTATGATAATTAATCTTTAATAATATCTCAGTAAAAATATATATTTCAGAGGTCTTGTACAGCATCCCGAAGAGTTCACACATATAAATATAAATAATAATTATATACAATGAATGTTAAATAGTAAATTGGAAAAAAAACTAAAATCACAATTAGTGCTTAAATTATAGATCTAAATAAAAACTAAAAAATAAAAATTATTTAAAAAATAAATCTTAAATATATAATAATATATAATTAATAATAACCTTAAAAATTTTCCGATACACCTAATTTAAGTCACAATAAAATAATATTAATATAAATAACTCTACTACAACTACTACCCTGACATAGGCCTACCATAATTTTTAATAAAATTATATAATATTTCTTTTAAATAGTTTAAATAAAGAAAGAAAACCTTATAAACAAAACCATAAATACACTAATAAAAGTGAACCCATTTCATATATTGCCTGTGATATGTCTGAGGGCTAGGTAATCACGGATTCTAAATTAGCATGGAAACCACGCAATTTCAATATAATAAAATAGAACTAGAGTTTGAAAATATCAAATGCAATGTCATTAATCAAAACTAATATGATCTAATCGGGGTTCGCGCACACCACAATAAACTATCTCTAAATCTTATGGCGATAATTAATTTATTTAAACATTAAAAAATAGTAATTAATAAATCTATTAAAAGATAATTAATTAAAAGATGTAATAGTGAAAAATCAAGCACCATGAATACTGACCCTTATCATGACCTTATTTTATTTAAAATTTCTTTCAATCAATTTTGGGGTCAGCAAAATTTCCTCAAAATTTTATGAAAATTGGGTAAAATTAGCAATAATTCATACGGTCTTGCGAAGGCAAATGTATATAAAATATGAAATTGAGACCTCTTAATATACTTATATTTTTCGAGTTTTACGTTCTCTAAGTAAATTCCTATTTTCAGAATTATAAATAATAGTATTATCAGCAATTTCATGAAAATCGTCATAGAACCTTGTAAACTGGAAAAGAAATAATAATAAAATAATAATAATAATATATAATAATAAATTAATTAATAAATAATATAATCATATAAATAATATAATATTAATATTAATAAATAATGTATAAACGATAAAATATAATCAAAAATAAATTTTGATATATATGAAATCATAATTTCAAATATTGGGCAATAACTTAGATAATTATGGTTAATTATAATTAAATTATTAAATGAAATGATTCTCAGAGGTTATTAATTATATATATATATAAATTAATTAATAAATATAAAATATTATAATATAAATCATAATAATATAATAATATAAATTAATTAATATAATAATAATAAATATAATATTAAATATTATCATGATAAATCTAATTGTAGAGCATTATGACTAAGTTTTTATCACACTAAGGAGATCAATGGGAGAATCCCCAAAATCTTTATCTATTCTGCTCATTTTGATTACAATACTGAAGTCTGGCAGGGCAGATAGATTATATAATATATTAATATTATATAATATTATATATAATATATATTAGTATATTATATATAATATATATAACATATAAATATTATTATATATGATATATGATACTAAATATATAATTAATACTATATATATTAATATTAATATTGATAATAATAAATTATAATATAATATATATATATTATAATATATATTATCTAATAAAGATATTAAATCTATAATATATAATTACATTGGAGCCATAAATATTAATAAAGTATCCAGGATAATAAATTCATATATTATATTTATTTGATTATATATAGTATATATATAATATATAATAATAATATATATAAAAATATATAATTTGAATTTCTGTTTATTAAATATTGGTCAAGCGAATGACCTAGATTAATAGTTAGTTTAAGCAAGTCGTTAATTGGTGTGTTTTGCATATGAGAGTAAAGAGAGAGACGAGAGGAGAGAGAAGAGAGAGAGAGAAAGAGAGAGAGAGAGAGAAGAAGAAGATTCAGAAGAAGAAGAGAGAGCTTAAAGCTTGTTATGAGAGAGAAAGAGAAAGGTAATAAAAGAAAATTAAGTATGCATATTATAAATTATTATAATAATATTATATTATTAATATATATATATATATATAATATAATAATATATAAGTGATTATAATAAATATATATATTAATTATAAAATATAGAATATCTATATATATATATAGGTATATAAATAATTATTGATATATATTAATATATAATATATTTAATTTATAATAGATAATAATATAAATAATATAATTAAATTATAATTATATAAAGTAAATAATAATAATATATTAAATATATTAATATAATATAATATATTATATGAGGTTAAATTAATCTCTAATGAATGAGAAGTTAGATAATTTGATCGAGTAAGGTGAGCATATATAGTAAAATGAGTTAGTTAATTTGAAGCATAAGATTTATATCTATATACCATCAATTCCTGAGATAGAGCTTTGGCTTCCAAACAAGTGTCAGCTAACATATGTATAATTATCAATGTGGTACTAATAAATGGTATTTAAACCGAAAAAGAGTACTGAAAATAGTATTTGATTATAAGTGATGACTATAGGGGAGTAGAGAAGGAATTTAATTCACTATGTTGTCAAGTAAAATAATTAATACTCCCTCATCTACCTACTCTCTCTAATTGCCGATTATTACTAACTTAGTTTAATTTACCTATGAAGAGATACCTATCTCAATAATTAATATATTCTGTAGAATTCTTATATACAACTACATTTACACGTTATCAATTTTTTAAAAATTTTATCCGTTTGTTACTATATATAGCGAGAAGTGAGATAATTCAAGGTTATTTACCCAGAGTTTTAGAATATTCAATTTTTCACATATTCGATTATAACTTCAAAATACACCTTATATTAAAATAAACAGATACCAATAAATATAATGTGGATAAAAATTGTTTATTTATAATTTAAATTAAAAAAGTAACTAACGTATAATCCATCAGTTATAAGTCGGTACCTTTTTATTGAAAGAAATACTAATGTTCGAAAAGCTCTATTACTAAGGATCTTATTCTTCAAATAATATAGGCTTTTTATATAATTTTTACTGTAATAAAATAGTTTGTGCATATTCTTATATATAATTATACCGTACCACACAGCGGCGATACTGTGACACTATATATACTATATATATATAATTTATAAATATTATTAGTTCAGTAGTCAGAAAAGGTTCATACTCACGGTTTAATAATAATTTCTTACCTATCTATAATTTACCAATAAATTCTTAGAGCATAGTACCTAATAATGTATTAGTCATATAAGACTCATTTCTGAGAAATACGTTCCAATTGGTACTTAAAGCCAATTTAACACATATATATATCTTTATTTACTATTACCTTATTATTGTATATTATATATACTATTAATGTAAGGATATATTTTCATATTTAAAGTATATCATAATATATATTATGGGATATATTATCTCTCAGAATTATATTTCTATATGTAAAAGAAGCACGTTTGAGAGAGGAAAGATCTCGTTATATCTATTATGGGTAACTGAGCCAAGCCCCCCTAGCTCTGGCATTCTCTCTCTGCTAAAATCACTTTGATACACTTCCACCTTAAAAACAAGCATATATTGTAATTATATACCTTGGTATCTTAAATAACATTAGAAATTATAATATTTGAAAACTACCATATAGATTATTAAATATTATCTAACTTAATTATCATTTACAATTATCTAATGACGATATTAAGCTTTAATAACTAAGATTAAATTAGCCTTTCCATTCATCATGCATTTTTCCTTACCGTTTGATATAGCAGCTTGGTAATTTTCGATTATTTTAAGTAATATCACGATAACGAAAATTAAAATATTATAGTCTAGTTTTTGAATTGTTACTAATCACAATTTATATTGATAGGAGAGAGCGCGAGCGAAAAAATTCCATCTGTTTTTACTTACTTTATATCTATTAAGTTTAGAATTATAAATTTTAATATATCATGTACCTATTTTTACAGTATTATATGTTAACAATAATTTAAATCATAGCAGACACACAAAAACTCTTAGTTCTTATTATATTATATATTGTTTTGACGTGGTTTTAAAATCGACCCATTTTGAACATATAGAAGAGTCCACAGATCACTATATTTGTAGAAAACTCTGAAATCCATCCATTTTCACATTGGTATCTTCGAATAAGGTAAGAATGAACAACTCACTACACCATGTGATCAAAATTTTAACTATATAATATTCAAATAAAGGTAATTAGTAAATTTAATTAAATCATTAACTTTATTTATTAGTTGCATATATTATAAATTTATCATTAAGTTACTTAATAGTTAGGTTGGTACTTAATGTCCGAACTTAGAAATAGTTCAAAAAGTATTCACATATCATTAAATGCTATATTGAGTCTATATATTTGATATATCCGAGAATTTTATTATGCATAATATTATAGCATAAAATCAATTATATATCACATAAATTTTATTAAAGCTTTAAATTCGTCAGGAGCAGATAGTGATATATACTCGTAAATAAATATAAATGCACGCGCAAGGTATACTATCGGCGACAGTGCGCAAGGTAGAAAAACGGCGTTATAGCAATCGCGAGAGACCACGTATTTATATATAAGGCATTGCAAGTCCGTCACACGTAACATGTAGGTGACCTTCAAACTTTCCCCACCGTGTATAGCCATAGTTCATAAGAAAAAGATGTCCTTGTGTGAAGCCAATCCGATAGCTAGCCCAATAGAGTATCCTCCCGCAAGTATGTACGTCAAGTAAACCGCGACGATACTTCACAACAATCGACGAGATTAAACTAAGAACAATAAAGTAGAAATAATTTTAATGCTTTTGTACTATAAATGAAAGCTTATATTGTTACAACGTAACGACGAGCGCTATCATAGCCAAGAGGGGTTTGAAGGTCCTGTCTCAATAGCCTCTAGAGCGTGATTGCATCCTCTCTCCATGCTGTATCTTGTTTAATGACGATAGCAATCTGAGCAGTGCTATTTCTTAGCGCCTATAATAAACAGAGCTCTTTCTCTTAGATTGATTATGAGGACACGAATGTTCTACATGAGACAGTAGATTGATCCATATTATCGGCATACCGGTAACAAACCGGCTGACATCTAGTAAATTTTCTGCCCACTGCCCACATTGGCTACGTCGAGCAAGTTTAGTCAGACTGTACGACCTCTCGATCGTTTTTACAGTATCGATTATCTTTCCATCAAATGAGTCGATCCCTTTGGTTGCAAGGTCTGTGACATATTAAGAAGACTTGGGTCCATTCCACACGCCATATTAGTTCTGCAACCGATCACTAATGTTAGTAGCGAAACCAAATCTACATTCGAGCAATGCATGTGGTTTTCCTTTTACAACTATGTCAACTGCTATACGATGACGTATCAATCGACGATTTCACTCGATGTAAGGGGTCACATTTAATGGCAAAATAACAAACATATGTTTTTAGTAATGTCATGATGGATAATATGACTATAGGTTATAGATGGTAGTATCTACTGACAGTCAATCCTGGAATGGATGATAAACAACCAGTCGCGCCTAGGCGTTCACGCCAAATAAAGAGATGCCCCTAACGTTAATCTCTATCTCTCTCCTACGCCACGATAAACGAGCCAAGCCTTCACTCAATACTGCGCTCACTGACAAATACTTTGCACAATGTATATAATCGCGGCTGAATAACCTCCTCCGTCGAGGCTCTGTTCCCAACTCGAGAGGTATAACTCTAGGCGAAAGACCATGTTCCGAGGTGTACTTAGTATACACCTTTGCTCCATCGCTTACACGACTAGCTCTCAAGTGCGCCATGTATGTTCTAGTGTCACAAAATCGACTCAGTCAATGCAGGCCACTATCGAAATAGAGCAGTTGTTAGATGGCGACTTGTAGCACTATTTGGTAGTTATTTTTCTCTTTTTCAGAGGTCCCGGTCCAACTTATCGTCTCCGCTCACTTGCGCGTCCGTCGAGACAGTTGCACGATTACTTAGTAACTAACAATCACACCCTGAGTAATTGCCTCTGTGATACCTCCCCCAGCTATGTATCTGCAGATAGTCCAGCGTTCACACACAATTGTGGTTCTCTCCCATTCTGTAATGCAGACTGCAGACTTTAATAAATTTAAGATTCACACACATCGAGTGCGTGGCCATGTTTTCTTGACCTGTCCCTCAGCCCGGCGATCATGTGATCAGGGTTTCACCACGTACCTTTAACCACCCATTTTCAAAATCTGTTGTGTTGTCTGTCCTAAATCTCGAACCAGCCACCACAAATGATGCCTCAGGCAACCCGTGGACCGTTAAATGCGCGTAGGGCGCTGCTGAGTACTTATCATGATACACGCAACTGATCTATTGGACACGTTGATCGTAATTAAGAACATAATATTCCTCTGTCACCAATTATCTTTCGGACTTCGCTTCTGCGTAGTTTTCGAATATTTGCCTATCACGATCCAATCACGTATAACATCGACCTTAATCTGAAGTAGCCCAATATGTAACATTAAAACCTATAAGTACCTCGCAACCTCTCCAGGATATCTAGCGAACTGTGAGTATTTACTACGAATTTTCCTAAAGTATTATTATCAGCGGTGACAGGCCCAATCTGCAGCGAGAATTTCTGCCGGTCGTTACAGTAGTATCGAGCTATATGAGCTGTCCGTCTTATGTCTGTTGGAGCGATGTTGGTGTATTCAGGGTAAGGGGACCTTTCCATTTCCGTTGTTATGCAACAATTATATCTGGCTAAGTGTTACAAGCTTACTTTTTGACGTGTAATATTAATACTAATTATATAATACAAACATAAAAAAATAGTTATAATAATATGATAATTTGATATAATAATTATCAGTAATATTATAAACTATATGAATAATAAATCAAATAATTAATATAATATTTTAATGTAAATATGTATTGTTTATAAAATATTATCAATATTATATAACATAAAAATAATTTAGTATTATAGTAGATAAATTTCATTTTATGTATATAATGAGTAGAGCTACACTGACTAAAAACCATAACTCTCACGTTTAGCTTCTATGCCTTCTTTAACGTTACAGCGCGAGAGAGATATTACAACAATCTCTTTTATATATGTCACTATTGCGGTACAGATATATAGTTCTTTTCATATTATATAGTCCGATATTTTACAATTTCAACTTGATTATTAAGTCCACTTAAAACCCCCTAAAAAGTTAACATTTTAGATTATGCACAAACTAGAGACCACTAGATGACTCTGCATATGTTGTATTTCAGCATAAAATATATATAGAATAATAGAAATATATTAAATTATCATATCATTTATTATAATAGTTACTTACATAGAGTCACTTTATGTATATTAAATAAATTAGGAAGGACATATCGGCCTTTAGGTAGTAGCACATAGTATAATACCTTATAATATTATATATAATAAATAAATTCTTTTATCTTTTTTTTTAGAATATGTATATAGCTAATCTTACATGTAAATCCACATATAAATATATGGTAAATTTTATCTTTATTCTTTCCACTTCCTTTATTATAAATAACAGATTTAATGGTGCAGTCATACAGCTTGTTTTACGATAACTATTATATTATCATTTATGTACAAATATTGAACTGTTCTATCTTATTTAGTTACCCCGTAGTAACGAAGATTTGAAAGATGTTATCCTATTAAAGAAAGATCTATTTTATATTATAATTAAAATGAGCAATATGGCTTTATAAAAAGTACTTTTGCAGATAATTTTTAAATATAAAACAAATATTCAGATTGAAACACTATATTATAATTAATCTTTTATGAAGTCATTCACCGAGCAAAAAGGGTATGAAATTTGATCTGATGACATTGAGGCTCTTATCAAAAAGACGCGTATTCGTAAATATTTTTATTTTCATTAATAATTTAAATAATCATTTTAATAGATCTATGATTATGAATTGTATACTAAAATCATTTCATAAATTAATTATTATAAATATATTAAAGTATTGATTTAAGTGTTTAAAGTTAATTAATATAAATAAGCCTATTTTAGAAGGATGATATTTTGTAAGCTTTTCTTGCGTTTTTAAAGATGCGTCATACAATAGCTATTTTAATAACTTTTTCATTATTCCTCTTTTGCAAGATATTTTGAGAACTTTAACAATTGAGAAGATAAACCTTAAAATTTGAAATAATATTTTGGTATACCTTAACCTTTTTGCTGATTAGTCCCCCAAAATATTAATATTCTTACTAATATATAAAAAAATATTATTATAACGTTTATATAATCGATTTTAGTCGAGTTTGTTAACATATATAATGTAAATTACGGAATATATTAAAGATAATTTAAGTAACATTCAAACTTTAAATTTTCATAACAAGTACAATAATTTATATACTTATTTTAAATTAAAAACTTATTTTCTCTTTGATATTAAATATTAATTATAAAAGTTAATTTATATTAAGTAGTAAATAATTTTATTTATTCAAACCTTCTTTGTAGGAATAATAAGAGGCACGAGATTAAGAGTAGATATTCAAGAAAGCAAACTAGGGAGTTCTCTGCAACTTCTCACTAGAGCAACTGTGGCTAGTTAACCATATATATAGCTTTAAGGAAAGCAAATAGCATCGCCAGCCGAATCCTTTTTTAGCTACCTTAAGACTATCACTTGGTTGCGGCAAGTTGAGCTTTATCGGAACGTGCCGAAGCATTGAGTTCCACCAGATGCGTATTTAAAATGAGCGGGGGGGGCCAGGGGGGAGACACTGTGTCCCCCAAACCTTCCGCGGGTCTCTCACTAGAGGCTTATGACAACATAATAAGCTTCGCCTCATTTTGGAAGGACTTTGTGTCATTCATACAGTGCTGGCGCCGTCATCAAAAAACCTAGGTTTGGTTTTTGGGGGAACGCCAAATGAACAGTTTCCAACCTTTTCCAAGTCGTATAATTCGATTGACCATGTGTCGATCTCGCCGTCCATCGCAGTATACACTATAGAATGCTCCTAAGTCACAGTTACGTTAAAGAAACTGGAATACTTGAGCCGAGATTATCCCCACAAACAGCAACTTAGATGTTATTTCCCTCATAAGCTATTTCATTGGAGAAATAGTGGCCAGATTGAAGCTTCTCCTCACCAGTAATTGAGCGTAATGCCCGAGCGAGGCTGATCCCACTTAGAAGATCGCTGTAAGTCTGAGTATTTGGAATTGTTGTACAAATACCTGAGCTCGCCAAGTCTTCCACCAATATACCTAAGATCAGAGTCACCGCCGAAGCGATGGCGATTTCGCGCCTCCCATGCTTCTGTGCAACGGAGCCACAGGACTAACTATGCGTTTGTCACTAAGCGCAGTATATACAGTATATCGATTTGTTCGACTGATTCAAACACACTATTCTATCGAGTTTACCCCAGAAAGCTTTGGCAGAGAAGTGAAGAGCCCAATTATGTACACGAGTCTTCAACTTCTCGGTATCGGAACGTAAGGTCCTGGTATCGATCTATGAGGCCCATTTAATACCCGAGGTAACTGTAGCGCTATGTCGCCACAATTGTCTATCAGCACTTAATCTCCATAAATCCGAAAATTCACGAAGTGTGGCTAACTAGTATTTTCGAGCGACACGCAGAGTAGACGAATACGAACCTGCGCGAAGTATAGCTCCATAAATAAGATTAGAGTAAAACATATGGTCATTTAATGGGAAGTTGAAAGACTGTGCAATCGCAGCAAGATGACGGCGCCCGAAAACTCCATCAACTACAAGACTTCACGATCGATATTCCTTTACCCCTAGAGACTATCACAAGGATAGTGCCATCAAGATCAGTCCCTCTATTCTGACGGAGCAAGATGCCTCGCATGAGTGGGTGCACCAATTACTTAGTGACGCGAATATGTTGACCACGACCTCTTTCTGACGAGAGGAATGCTTCAGTAAGCCAAGAATGGCCCTCAGTTGCGACCACATTAAATAGACTTAACATCTCGTATAAAACAACTATTAAATCTGGAACCTTTTCGCACACCACCCTCTGTACATTGCTAATTTCCGTGAAAATGTAAGGAATAAATCATAACTAATACTATCTGTGCAATGCGATAGATTTTACTATCCAGGACTTCTCACTGCCTCGCTAACAAGTCTCTATTTTACCAGGCCGATTAAAACGCCTCATATAACCACAATTAAATTTATCCATCTAGGATGATTAGTACTATTCCATAAAATCCTCTCCCCTACACTGATATAGTTTTACCTTTTAGTAATTAGATATTTGCTCATTTATATTATAATTTATATAAAATATTAAATATATAATAATATATAATATTATATATAATATATATATAATATATATAATATATATATAATAATATATAATATATTAATATAATATAATAGGTAAATTGTCCCCCCCCGAAAACAATTTCTGGATACGCCATCTGTATATATTATATAATATATATATAATATATATATATATATATAATATAATATAATATAATATAATAATATTATTATATATATATTATATATCATAAATATATATTAATTATTGATATTATATAATATATAGGAAAGATGTATTTCATTAACAGCAAATTCCATTCTCATTTCTCTATACTAAAACTACAAGCTACAGGGAAAGAAAATCATTGCCTGGAATGCTGGTCCAATTTTAGTGCGGAACATGTAAAAAAAAAAAAAAATAAAAAAAAAAAAGATAAAAAAAAAAATAAATAGAATCTCAAAAACTACAAATAGCTACAGCGAAAAAGGAATACATTTTTTGTGACTGTAAAATTTAAGAAAGGAAAATAAAAAAA
>JABUQX010025938.1:0-2500 GCA_015478945.1 Trachelipus rathkii
TCTTATGACTGTCCAAATACGCTATAAACAGTATTGGCGACAGCACACTACCTTGCCTTACTCCAGTTTTTACATCAAACTATTCCTCGTTTTTATAACCTGTTCTTACCTTACTTATGCTATTCACGTATGTACTTCTTACGGCCTTTATCCCTCTCCAGAACTCTCCACAGCTAATCTCTGGGTACAGAATCAAATGCTTCTTCAAGTCTATGAAGGGCGATATATATGCCTTCTTATGTATTCCCATGTCTTTTACTGTATCATTCTTAATGCATACATTAAATCTGTAGTACTTCTAACCTCTGTTTACATACTGCTCTTCACCCAATGTTGGCTCTATTTTTGATCATGTTTTCTTTTCTAATTTCTTTCACATAACTTCGCCATGTGATCCATTAGTGAGTTCCTCTATATTTTTTACAATTTCCTGCGTCCCCCCTTACCTTTATAAATGGAACTATTATTAACCTTCCCCAACCTTCCAGCACTCTACTCTCCACCCAACACCTGCTCAGAAATCTCAGCATCAAGGCTATCAGCCCTTCTCCTCCCTCCTACAGCAACTCAATATTTATCCCATCTTCACCAGGAGTTTTTCCGCTCTTCATTTTCCTTAACGCCTCCTCAAATTCCTCCTCCGTTATTACCTCCTCCTATTCTCCCTCCACGTTTCTCTCCTCCTCCTCCTCTCTCTCCCCTTCCTCTTCCGACTGCACTTCCACATTCAACAACTCATCAAAGTACTCTATCCACCTTTTGTTTTTTTCCTCCGGGTTTACCAATGTTTCTCCATTTTTGTCTTTGATATTACATACTCTACTCTTCGCTCCTCTATACGTTCTTGCCAATCTAAAAATCTTCTTCTTGCTTTCCTTCATATCATCCATCAGTTCCTTTTCTAGCTTCTCAGCCACCTCCTCCTTTGCCCTCCTCTTCACTCTCTCCGCTTCATTTCTTGCTTCCACGTACACGGCTCTAGATTATATATATATATATATATATATATATATATATATATATATATATTTATTTATATACACATACAAACAATAAATAAAAATAATATAAGTGATATATATATATATATATATATATATAATATATATATATATTATATATGCTGTATATATTATATATATATATAATATATTATATATATTATAGTTATATTTATATATATATATATATATATATATATATATATTATATATATTATTATATATCTATATATATACTATATATATATATATATACAAAATTGAAATTCAAAATTACAATTATTCCCATAAACTCCCATGATAAAGATGACAAATAATATTTATTTTATAGGCACTTAATCAAATGTAGAAAACATCCGCAACATCCTCATTTTTCAAAGGAGGATGCGGATGCGGATGTGCCGTTAAGTGAGGAGATTGCGGGATGCGGATGCGGATGTCAATTAGTGTCGGGTATTGTTTCGGCAAATGCGGATTGCGGATGTATGTCCATCACTAAATATTAATATATACTATTATATATATATATATATATATATATATATATATATAATATATATTATAAATATATATTATAATATATTTACATATAGATATATATATATATATACTATATATACTATATTATATATATTATATTATATTTATATTAATATATATAGTATAATATAATAATATATATAATATATATATATAATATATACGTTACTATATATATATATATACTTACTATATAATATTATATAATAATACGTATATTATATATATATATATATTATATATATATATAATATTATATTAAAAATATATGAAATAATTTAAACCATGGACTTCATAATTGTCAAAAGGTTATGATAAGGTTTGTAAGAGATTATCGACTGACTTACACCGTCCTTAAAATCCAGGTATCGGACGTTAGTTAATTCAGTATAGATAGCGTTAACACGGCTTTTATATACAGTTATTTCAAACTTGTAATTTTCAGAGATATTTAATATTAAATGACATTAAATAAAAATAATAAATAAATAAAAAAAAAGCATTTTCTATAACATCTTTATTAGCAAGAAAACGATTAATAACTAAACACAAATCGTAATAAATTCATACAATTTTTAATAAAAAAATTTAAAAAAAATGTACCCACCAGAATTCAAACATTTGGTCAGCTTCCCTGAAAGCAACCATGTATGTCTAACTAAAAAACCTCTTATAACAGCCAATAGCGAATGGAGTAAAAAATAACATTTTATTAACTCAGAGAGATTTATTATCCCATGAAATAATAATAATAATAAAAAAAATAACGCTTTTTGAAAAATTTAAAATTGTTAAAAATGTTGGAAAAGTGTATGATAATGATCGTTTTTTAAGAAGGAACGAAGGAGCTCTAGCGCTCCGAGGGAAGCCTCAAAGTTGCCAAATGTCGATTTTTAACTAAAAGATACCCCAAGGGTAAACCACAAAGATGGACAGGTCGGGGTTTCTCGGCCCTACCC
>JABUQX010025939.1:0-14160 GCA_015478945.1 Trachelipus rathkii
ATGAGTAATAATAATAATAATAAGCATATAAAAATAAATAATATAAATAATAATTAATGTGACAATAAGGTAACTAATTTTATAATGTCAAACAATACCCCCCAAAAAGTTCTTGAAACACACTGACGCTTGTGTAATGGGAAGAATATGTAGAGCAATTTTTTGGAATAGCAAAAAAAAAAAAAATGGAAGAGTTCCGGAACACTAAAACTAAGAAAATGTGGACAATTCGTAGATATTTTATAAAGTGAAATATATATATAATATATATATATAAAACACTATGTATAATTTATATGTAAAGCAAAATATGTGTCTATTTCAGGCAATATATTTTCTAATTTCTATATATAATATATATAATATATATATATATATAAATATATATAATATATAAGTATATATGTATATATATAATATAGTATAGTATATATATATATTATATATATATATATAAATTATATATATATTATATATATATATATATATATATATATATATATATATATAAAACACTATGTGAATAATTTATAAAACATTGAAACGATCATTAAGCGGATTATGCTCAGCATAATTTATAATGTGACCAATTTCAAAAACACTTCTAATATAAATAGTGACTGAAACAAGCATTAAATATACAATAAGTATAAAGCTTATTTCACCCAAAAAACTTTATATAGATAAACCTAAAACACTATGTAAATAAAGAAATGCCAAAACAAGGTGTGATGAGCAATATTAAGGCAAGAATATGCAAACAATACCTCAAAAAAACTAAATAAAGCAATGCCCAAAACAAGGCCACCTGAGCAATATTTAAAGCAAGAATATACAAATAACACCTAAAACACTATGTGAATAAAGCAATGCCCAAAACAAGACCATATGAACAATAAATATGAAAAGCAAGAATATACAAACAATACCCAAAATAAGGCCACCTGAACAATATCTAGAACAAGAATATACAAAGACCTAAAACATAATGGGAATAAAGCAATACCCAAAACAAGGCCACATAAACAATATCTAAAGCAAGAATATAAAAACAGTACTTAAAATTTTATGTAAATAAAGCAATACCCCAAAAAAGGCCTCATGAACAATATATCTAAAACAAGAATAAATATACAATAAATAAATAAATACCTAAACACAGATCACATGAGCAATGTTTCTTAAGCAAAAATATAAAAACAATACCTAAAACACTACTTGAATAAAGCAATGTCAAAACAAGGTCAAATGAGCAATAACTAAAGAAGAATGTACAAATGACACCTAAAACACTGTGAATAAAGCAATGCCCAACAAGGCCATATGAACAATACTAAAGCAAGAATATCCATACAATACTTAAAACACTATGTGAATAAAGCAAAACCCAAAACAAGACCACCTGAACAATATAAAAAGCAAGAAAAGACAGACAAGACTTAAATAAACACTGTGTTAATAAGGTAAAACCCAAAACAAAGCCACCTGAACAATATCTAAAGTAAAAATATACAAATAATATTAAAAACAGTGTGTGAATAAAACAAGACCCAAGACAAGGCCACCTGAAAAATATCTTAAGAAAGAATTTACAAACAATACCTTAAAAACTATGTGAATAAATCAAGACTCAAAACAAGGCCACCTGAACAATATAAAAAGAGAGAAAATACAAACAACACTTAAATAAACACTGTGTTAATAAGGTAAAACCCAAAACAAGGCCTCCTGAACAATATCTAAAGTAAAAATATACAAACAATATCAAAAACAGTATGTGAATAAAACAAGACTCAAGACAAAGCCACCTGAACAGTATCTAAAGAAAGAATATACAAACAATACCTTAAACACTATGTGAATAAATCAAGACTCAAAACAAGACCACCTGAGCAATATCTAAAGCACTTTTGATTTTATATTTTGTTCTTTATTTACAAACAATACCTAAAACACTATGTGAATAAAGCAATATTCAAAATTAGGCCAAAACAATATACCTAAAGCAAGAATAAACAAACAATACCTAAAACAGCATGTGAATAAAGCAAGACCCAAAACAAGACCACCTAAACAATATCTAAAGCAATAATATACAAACAATACCTAAAACACTATGTGAATAAAGCAATACCCAGAACAAGGACACATGAACATAATATCTAAAGCAGAAATATACAAACAATGCCTAAAACTACGAGTATATGTGAATAAAGCAATACACAAAACAAGGTCACATATGAACAATAAATCTTAAACAAGAATATAAAAACATTACCTAAAACACTATATGAATAAAGCAATACCTTAAACAAGGCAGAGTGAACAATATCTACAGTAAGACTGTACAAACAGATAAAAGAAGAAATAATAATAATGAAAAAATTAGTTGAACAAATATACTCCATTGGTTACATGAATAAGGAAAGTCGCGAAGGAATGCTAGAAAGATAATAGCATTTTAAAATAAAAAAAATATATTTTTTAAAGGATTGTGATTGAAAAAGGCGCCAAATAAGTTAAAATTATAACCAGGGTTTGTCTACTTCAACGAGATTGCTCATCGCCCTCGTCAAACGCGACGACTTATACGGAGAGAGATTTTCCACGAAAAAGAAAGAGTCAAGTTTTATATTTTGGAAGCTGTGCTGAGTTGTGTGGACGTGTTTCATAATTCTCCTCTCTCCAGAAAGGCGCAACGGCCATCCATTGGATGCTTGACAAAGGGAGAAGCCGCGTGAGAACAAAATGGCAACGATTACGTCGTTATTTTATATATTAGGAAATAATTAGCCTGGCTCAGTTTCTATTTTACAACTTTCTTTAAGTATTAAATTTAGATTAAAAATTTATTTAAGAAAAATCTATCTATATAATAAACAAATTTATGATCAATTAATGGTAATAAGAGCGAACGCGGTTTATGTCTATATTAAGAAAGTCGATTCTCTGGTGGTACATCATGACTGTTCGGACCGAAAAGGGAGAAGGACGTCCATTAACGATGTTTACGTGGCTTTACTTTGGATAATGGCCAGACGCGCTCGCGCTTCCGAATAATGGTAGATCCCGCGTCGTCGTCGAACAGTGGTGCAACAGGCTCGCGAACGAAGCCACGAAATTGTGTAATTTTTCTGAAGCTAATTTATATAATGTGCACTGTATTATAATATTAAAAAGTATGTCGAAATATTTTGAAAAAAACTTAAATGAAAGAGAATTGACGCAATCGACTTTACATGCACAATGAATAAGATGTGGACATTCCAGATGTGAGAGTTAATATTGTACTCATAAAAAAGTGTTTGGTGTGTGGAGCACTCCCTTTGGTAAAGAGCGAGGGGTCCTAAACAAACAATAAATAAATTCTAAGTGTTCTCAGTCGTCGCTCGAGCTTCTACATTACTATTCAACGAGTTCGCCCACTCGTGCCTTTCGTGATAAACGCGTACGATTATAACGAGAGGAGATTTTTCCGAAAAAGAAGAGTCAGTTTTATTTGTGGAAGCTGGTGCTGATTGCAGGGCATTCGATAGTTTTAATACATTTCTACCATTCAAGGAAAGTGGTATATTACGCATTGATACGGTCGTCGTATTCGATACGGTTATGCATTAAAGGCTCTTGCAAACTTGGTAAGCATCGAAACTGGTAAGGTTAGTGAAATATATTTTTATAAAAGTTATATAATAAATTCGATTTATGTATAATACCTAACTAATTATATATTACCTAACAACCGAATTCAAAATATTAATATTGCTAAGTAATATATTAAATATATATATATTAATATTTTTTTTTTTAAAGATTACGTAATTTGATAATATATTGCGCCCAAAAATGAGTCTTGTAATAATTGTCGCCGCGTTACTACCTTCTTCATAACCAAGTTCTTCACTTAATCTCCCTCATTAAAATATAACGCTCAATTTATAGTTAACTGACTATACCAAGGCTCGAATTCCGAAAGAATTTGTGAGTCAGTTTTTTTTAGAGAAAGCAGTATTGGAGCGGAATACGTGTTTTGTAAATTACTCTTCTTCTCTAAGAAAAAGACGTCATTTGCGGCCCGTGATAGTAATGCAGGAATGATAAGGGTGAAAGGCGCTTGGTGAAGAAAAAAAGTTATTTATTATCAATTTAAGGCAACGATTACAGTCGAGGTCCATATCTATTTTTAAGTGAAATCTTCGTTCTGCGTGTTAAGATATTTTTTAAAAGGTTTCTCTTAGATTTATGATTAAAAATTAATTTAAGTTTAAAATCTCTTAATTAAAATAAACTAATTCAAAAAATTAAAATTTACCAGTTTAAATAAGTAAATTTAAATTACAATATTTAATAATTTTCTTTATAAATAAATGTAATGATTTAAAATTTTGTGGCGTGAAACAAAATTGATAATAAAAATCCAAAAAAGTCATATTTACACCCTGTTCATGAGGTTGTGTCTTAGATTAATGATAACTAACTGTAAGTCTTAGTTATTTTGTGAAAACTTATTATATAGGTGGTGTGGTGGATCGTACTCTTTAATAAATCTCATTTGAAATAAAGCGCTTCCAGGACTCGGATACATAGAGGTAAGTTTTTTTTAAAGATTTGTTTTTAGAATATTAGATTTTAAAAATTATTTAAGTAAACATATACATGAAAATCTAAGAGGCTTGAATGAAAAACTAAAAGCGCGCCCAAACCCTAAGTGCGAGAATGTAAGTTATCAATTATAAGTAAATATTATAATAAATTATTTTTAAATTCATAAAAATATTGAATTTTAAAATTTCAGTTTGTCCCGCAAAATACATAAAGGCTCGCCGCCTCTTAATTAAATGCGAGTGTCAGTTTATTTGGAAAGCTCTGTGCTAGAATTACTGAACGTGTTTTATAATTTCATCTCTTTAAGAAAGGCGCTTCAGGCAGGCCATAAGATATTGCGATTAATAGTTAGAAGGCAAGATTAGAGTAAAGAAAGGGAACTCGTATATAAAAAGCTATATACGTCGAGTTGTGTTCTTTATATAGGAAACTATTCGTCTCTCGGAGAATTTTTTTTTAATGGTTTCTATTTAAAAATTTTTATGATTTAAAAAATTTATTTAATATAGTAAAATTTATTTATTTCTTTAACTGTTTTTTATCCGTGCCAAAAATCGTTATTTCAGTCGCTCCCCCAACCCTAAAGTGCGAAAAATAGAAAAATTAACTTCAAATAAATAAGTGGAATTTTTTATTTATATTTCTTTTAAATATTTTCAATTAAATATTTGAACTAAATTCTGTTCCCGTCAAATAAAACTTAATTGGGGCACTCCTTCTCTTCTTAAATGACGAATCAGTTTATTTGAAAAGCTAAAGTGCCGAATAGCGGACGTGTTTATTATATATTCTTCTTCTATAAAGAAAGGCTTGCATCTCTATAGGCAGATTCATCTATTAGGGATGTATGGATAAGGATTTAGTTAGAAGGCAAGGTGATGAAAATATATAAAAGTGCATAACGTATTAAAAAGCAATTACTGTTTGAGTGGTGTTTCTAATTTTAGGAAATCTGGCTTAATCGGTTATATTAAGTATTTTTTCTTTTTTAAAAGTTCTTTTTATATAATTTTTTATTATAAAAATTATTTATATAATATGTAAAAATTTGTTATCTTGAAAAAAGTTTCATTTACCCGCTCATAAAAGTCAATGAGATTCCACTCTCTTAAAAATAGTTTATATTTTAACAAGAAAATAAACAAATAATTTATATTAACGGAATAAATAAAATTATATTCATAATAGTTAATATTAATTAATATATTATTTTTAATTTCATAAATAAAAATATCGAATAAATTCGTTTCCGCCAAAAACTAAAGTAGTGCTGACAGGACGCCCTAATTGATGATCAGTTTATTTTGGACGGGTATGGTTGGTGAGCAGGACGCTTAGTTTATTATAATTCTCTATTGAAGGACAGGCGCATACGGCATTAATAGGCCATTAAGTGGATATTTTGACTAGGTGCGTAATAATTAATAAGGGAGAAGGTCTCGGTGAGAAAAAAGAGTAGCTAATCGTTTACGTTCATCGGTGTTTAATATTTTTAGCAAATCTACGCTCGCGTAGTATTTTTTTTTTAAATTTTCTTTTATATAAATTTTTAGATTTAAAAATTATTAAAAGTAAAATCTGTACTTGTAAAAAAGTGATTTCCACGCCAAAATTACTATAAAGTTGGCTCCCATACCCCTAATAGCGGATAAATTGAATAAATTATCCAATAATAAGGTGATTTTTAAATATATATATATATTTTAATTTTTTTAATTTAAATAAAATATTGAAAAAAAGTCGTTTCCCCGCCTCATAAACTAATAAGATTGTGCCCCTACCCTATGTTGACGTAATTGAATAATTTATCCTCAAATAATAAGTGAAATTTATATTATATAATATTTTTTTATATTATCATAAAAAATATTTGAATAAATATCGTTTTTCCGCCAAAAATTAAATGCGCTCGTCAGCCGACACTCTGTACTTTGTGAGTTCAGTTTATATTGGATGTAGGTGAGTGATGGACGTGTTTTATATAATTCTCTTTTGAAGTGAAAGGACGTCATTCGGCGGCCCATAGTGGATGCTAGGCGAAGTGGAGAAGGCTCTAGTGAGAAAAAAAGAGCAACGTTTACATCGTGGTGTTCTATTGTGTAAGGTAAATTCAGAACCTAGTGGGTAAGTTTTTTTTTAAAGTTCTTTAGAATTTAGATTTAAATTATTAAGTAAAATAATCGTAGTTATCTTGAAAAAGTCTGTTTCCCTGTCATAATATAATAAAACTAAAAGAGCTGGACAGAACTATATTGGGATGTGTAATATGGAAAAATTTATACCTAATGATATAATGTATAATTTATAATTATTTTTTTATTTCAATTTCATATATGTATTATAAGAATAAAATTTTTCTGTTATCCCGTGGCAAAAAACTAAAAGATAGTCGCCTCCATAAGTTGCGAAGTTCAAGTTTATTTTGAAGCGTATAAGGTGCAAGAATGCGTGATACGTTGTTTTATATTCTCTCTAAGTAGGCGCTCTATGAGCATGCCTATAGAATGTTGATTAAGGTAGAAGGCAAAGATGAGAAAATAGGCCCTTGTATATATAAAATTTTGCATTAATCTTTATAATATTTTAGGAAATATTCGTCTCGGAGATTTTTTTTTAAAATTTTGTGCTTTTAAATATTATTATTTAGATTTAAAAAAATTATTTAATTAAAATTTGTATCCTGAAATTAAAGTTTTTTCACGCCGAAAAACTAAAGGCTAGAGCTCGAACCCAGCCTTCAAGTGCGAATAATGAAAACACAATTATCTTAATAATAGTTGAATTTACTATTATTAATATTCTTTAAATTCATAAAGGTATTTAATAACGTAGTGGCTGTTCTTATTTTTACGAAATCTTGCAGTCTCGGGTAAGTATTTTTAGAAGAGTTTCTCTCAAATTTTAGATATTTTAAATAATATATTTTAAACGTTGTAAAAGTTAAGTATTATCTCGAAGAAAATATCTCTTGACATATATAATATTTAATATATTTTAAAAATATAATATCTAATGAAAACGGGCCTCTAACCGTCATGCGTACGTCCCCGTACGTGGGGAGCCCATGTAGGGTAACTATACTTGAGATTTCACTCCCTCCGAAATGAAAACGAGTCTCTGTTACTCGACCTAACAAAGCACAAAACGACTAAAACATAACGACTATCCGTTTAATGATGCGATACTTTACGAATATAGAAGATAAAGATTAAGAAATACTTCGCTAGTCTAGTGAACTCAGACGACGATTCATATCGCCTTATTCTGTCTATTTTCATTTTTACCTGTTACCATGATACAGATCCCCCAGATGATAGATTTTACCGCTGTTCAAGCGACATTAAATATGGCATTTTAGTTCATTTATAGGATGCGTTTTCATTGCCATAGTTCGTTCAATTGGAGCGACAAACGATCGTTGTTCCTGTTTTCCTCAGTTTTATTTTTATTTTTTTTGTCATATATAAACGAGGCCTGAGGTTACCAATCGTAATGAGTGGTTCTCGAGAGCGGTCCGTTTCCGTTAATAAGGTCTGTGTCTGGGACATGTAATACATTTTTGTTCCTTTCGATGCGCTCTTGGGTGCATTGTTACGGTATGTATTTTTTTTTGTATTTCGTGATTAATTTAACGACAGGACACGACTACAAACACCGAGCTCGAGACACAGCAACACACGGATACGACGAACGCAGGAGCTCGGTGTCACTCTCAGCGCATAGCTAAAAGCTCGGCTGACTAAAAATGTTCCCCGGTGTACGTGACGTTTCGTAGTGCCGTCACTCTGCTAGCAGCCCGTCTGCGCTCTCTTTTTTTCTCTTTTGTCTTTCTCGTATTAGTTTTTCTGCTTATTACTTCGTAGTAATGGAAAACCAGGGAATAGATACGACGGGACTCTCTCTGACTTTCACGACCTGAAGGGTACGTGTGTGAGTCGATAGATAGTGATCGTAGGCCGTTTAAACGTATAGCGTCTCGGTGGGGGTTTTGTGCAATCATCTGTCTCGGAAAAATACTCGTGGTCTCTACCAGAGATCGCGAGAGCGAGATTCTTATACGTTCTGTTCTTATATTAAGTTATTTTAAGTGAGGAATCGATACTCGACTATTGTAGGTTGAGCGCTGTCCTTAAATAAATTCTTTCTGTTCGGTAGGATAATATATGATAGGATCGACATTTGGATGGATAGGAGGTTGTTGTCGGTTATCTCTTGGAGGCTGTAGAGAGTCATTTTTGCCCATGCGGCGGGCGATAGTACGTATTGTTATCGTTTCTGCGCGGGATTGCTGATCTGCTTTAGTTTTTAAGTTTTTGGTTAAAGCAGTTACTCGCTTGGGTGAATAGGTTTAGCTAGGTTCCCGAACCAATTTTACTTTTCCGTAGAGACTTTATTGAGTTTACTTATTCAGACTCTAAATTTATATCGTTCTCAGTTTAGATTTGAAGGATTTTTTTTGTTTTAGATAGGACCATATAACTAACTTAATATGCAAACTTTTTTCCACAAGGTAATCCTATGGATAGTGAGTGAAAACTCCGTGAGCTCTCTTAACTACAACTTATCGAGAGCGACCTGAAACGTTCCTTTTCTAGGTGTTAGAGCGTGAATTGGAGCCTTTAATAGTGGATAAGCGTCGACCGTCAGTTACTGTTAACTTAAGCTCAACGCGCGCTCTCCAGATGCTTCAAGTGAGAAGTATTGTCGTACACCTGCTTGCCTCCCAGTAATGCATAGTCAACAACATCTCCATTGTGACATCTCTTAATAACCACGAATAGGTATACACGCCCTGACTCCTCTCATCTCACAATACTCTCTCTTCTTCCTCTTTAAATCTATCCAAACCCTTCGACTATTTATTATTTCAATCTATTTTGCTGTTCGCTCTTTTGTATTCCTCTATCTATCGTTTCTATTTTTTCATGCAACCGTATGACGATCGAACAGTTCGGTATTTAGTTCGCATGAATCGCAAGTATCCGTGGAAAAGCTGGACAACGCCGTGAGATGTTGCCTCTCACCTTCGTGTAGATGCTTTCACCCGATAAGCTCAAAGTTCCAGGGTCCGAAATCGGAACGACGATGAAGGTGTCAGAGCTGTGATGTGTTATGTCCCAGACTGCGGGGTTATAATAAACCTCCTTCAGGATCGCACGAGGACTCAGCTCGACGTTACCAAATTGTTGAACGCGGCCGCTGTGAAAGCAGTGGCAAGGATATTGGATAGCGACTCGTCGCACTGCTCTCAAACTCCAACCCCTCGATTACACAGTAACGACACAAGCTCTCGGATCTCGAACCTAGGGCCGAGTCGCCTTCGCTGACGCACCTGATACTCGTGTTCTTTTCCATTCATAGCGTATTACTGATAAAATAAACTAAAAATTACCACTCAGGGCCGTCTCTGGTAGTGTCTCAAGTTCAGTTCAACTCCGGCAAGAGTATTCTTCCTATTATCTATTCAGTAGGTGAAGTTGAAATTTTGTCGAAGCGTTCGATAATAGCCGTTAGGTAAGTGTGTCTGTAGCTTCTGTAGTGAAGGTGTGAGGTTCGGGAGTTAGAATCTTTAACGAGGTCTCGATCGTTTTATTTACCATCTCTCCTGTTTATCCATAATCCCATAAAAAACACATCCTGATCCGCGAGCGAGGCCCTCAGTCGGAGTCTCGCTTCGATCAATAGGTTTTTATATACGAATCTGTCCCGAAACATATCTAGCGATATTTACGTAGATCGATTTGCGTTATTTTATGGTATATGTAACGGGCCGTGTTCCCTTTAAAAAATAACTTCTTTTACATAACATGAATATATTTCTTATATTTTCAATTATTAATTATTATTTACTCTTACTAATTATATAGTTAGTTATACTACACAGGTTTCGAATGCTGATGACGACAGATGCTCTAACGGCTAATCCCTGTCATCGTACGTTCCTCGTCGTGGAGCCCAACTTAACTCTCTTTGATATCCTCCCTCCCTGTCATGAATATTATAACGAGATCTACTCTATTCACATCGAAACCAACCAACCAAACGACAAACGTAAAAAACGATCGAAATAAAGAAAAGAAGAAATATGAGTCGCATTACAGTAGACTGACGAACGATTATCAAGTGTCGTCGCTATATTCGTCTTATTTCCCTCTGGTAACTCGGATTAGACCACAGATGAATCCCGCCGCGCGCTCGAGCTGGTAAAGAATTTTAACGCGACTTGCGCGCTATGCAACTTATGTTCATTGGAGAATGCGGTTCATGCTCAGATTCGTTCATAATGGGCAGTACCGAGATCCGTTGCTACACGATTCCGTTCTTTTTTATTTTTTTTTATATAAACCGAGCTGGAAATTGAGTTCATTAATATGTGGAGTTCGTCGAGTCGTGATCGAAAGATGGCGTGAATGATCATCGTCTCGATGGGGCGGAAATTATTATTTTTTTATTGTATTCGATATTAAATGACAGACAACGACAAAACACCGCGGACATCGACAAACCACGCGATATCACAGAACGTCCCGCGGCATCACATGGCGAGGAGGGGTACGAAGATAGCTAAAAGCTTGATAGACAAAAGAGTTTGGTAGTTACGATTCTGGCCTCGATTAGTGCCTCACTCTTGGTTAGCGCGTGGCTAGCGCTTCTCTTTTTTTTCTCTTTTGGTTTTATCTCTTTTTAACTATCTGTTTTTGAAAAATACCATGCGATAAAGAACGACGATATTTCATTCCGTACGGGCGGGATTAATGGGTAAAATAGTTATATGTTCAGGCCGTTTAAACGGGCTGTTGGGGCGTATCTGGTTAGAGTCAACCGTCGGAAAGAAATATCGTGGTTCTCTTGTTTTTTTCTTTTCATTTTTGATATAATTTTAATAGAGAATTTTTTGGTGACTTAAATAATTTCTTCCTTGTTTCGAGAGGAAATTGATTAGTAATGATGATGATTGTATGAGTGTTTGGTATCAGGTGCATCGGCTCGCGCGGGCGATACGATATTTTTACTCGCTTTCTTGCTGCTGCCTTTTTTTTTACAAGTTTTTTTTGAAGAGTAATACGGCAATAACCCTATAAAATAGGTAGTAAGTTTCCGAACCATTTTACTTTTTCCGTGCCGCGTTTTAGCACGGGCGTTTTATTTTTTAGTATTTAAGGCATGTTTTTTTTTAGATTTAAGTTTTTTTTATTTATAATATTTAAGATTAGGGACTCATATACTAACGTAATTATGCTAAACTTTTTTACTTCCAACAGGTAATATATTGGAATAAGAAAAAATCCAAGGTAGATGCTTTAACTAAACTTACGCTTATTGAGCATACGTTCCATATTTTCTGAGGAACACGATGAATGGCCTCAAAGTGTGATAAGTGCGATACCGGTTACTGATAACTTAAGCGCTACACCGGTGTCCTAGTAAAGTACTTTCGAAACACCGCTGTTAATGAGAATAGCTAAAATCTCCTTTGACACCTAAAACACGATAGGTACACGGAGATACCGTAGCCCAATAATATTTATTCTTCTCTCTTTTAAATACTATTCCAGGTTTTGCCAGTAATTCCATTCAATAATATTTTCCTGTTCGCCTCTTTTTCTTATTCCCTTCATATCTATCGTTTTATTTATCTTCTTTATGCAACCGTCATACGATCGAACGTTCCGGATCTTAGTGCTCGACTGAATTTCGTTGTAAAATGGGAAACGCCCGTAGGAGGATCCCATCAACCATTAGAGCGTTCACCCGAATATGCCAAAGTCCAAGTTCCAGATCGACGAGGAGAAAGGTCTTAAGGAGCGTGGAATTTATGTCGTCGGCCTGGCAGCGGGATATATAAACTCTTTTTGATGGATAAGGAATCAGTTACGTATCCTGTGATACGCCCCAAATAGTTCTATTTGGTTTGGATAGCGAACCGTCCACTGGATAAAAAAGGGGATTACACAGAAGAATAAGGGAATTCGACTAGCCGAGTCGGCCTTCTCAGGACGCTACAATTACGGCCTTGTCTTTCCATCTTCATAGCGATTAGATAAATTTAAACTTAAAACACACTGGGCTAATTACGTTAGTCAGTTAAGTCCTCGGAAGAAATGCCTTTCACTTTCTTTCCGAAGGGATTTGAAAAATTTGTCCGAAGCAGTTATCTCTCGAAAATAGCGTTAGGTTTGCTCTAGCTTCTTTAGTAGTTAGTTGCGTTAGTTAGACTGCGGGTCTCGATCGTTCCTTTTTTAGCTCTCTCCACTATCCTATCCCCAACCCAAAAACATCGCATCCACCGCAGCGAGACACAGTGGTTCGCGGATCGAACCAATGGTGTTTTTTCTGAATCCTTGCCCGTACCATATGGGCTTACGTTATTTAACGCTAGATCGATTGGGACTCGTATTATGGTTAATACGGGACGGTCTTCCTTAAATAAATACTTCTCTTCTTACTGAAATTCTTTTTTATTTTCAAACCTATTCGGTTACTCACGAACACTTACTTATAAATACCCCAAACACACAGGTATCGAACGCTGATGACGACAGATGATCACGGGGGCTCTCTGTCATCGTACGTCCCCGTCGTGGAGCCCTAAGTAGGTAAATAATTCTTGAGATCTCAACCTCCTCCCTCCGAAAGAACGAGTCTCTTTCACTTCGGAAACACAACCAATACCAAACGACCACATACAGTAATGACGATTCGATAGAAAACTACTGAAATTAATATCGCGTCGGTCGACGACGACGATTCATTCGCCTTTTATTTACAGTCTATTTTTCATTACTGTACAATGAACGCACCCTCGGTGAAGATTTTCGTGCGTTCGGCAGCATGCATTTGTTACATTGGACTGCGTTTTCATTGCAGGAATTCGTTCAAATGGGCGACCGAGTCCGTTGTCCGTCCGTTTATTTTTATTTTTTTTTTATATAAAACAGAGCCTGGGAAAACCCAATCGATACGAGGTTGGTTTCTCTGAAGCTCCGGTTTTTTTATTTTTTTTTTCTCGGGAAATATCTGAGGGCGGTTGATCATCGTCTCGATGGGGCGGTTATTATTCTTTATATTTGTATTTCATTAAAGTACAGACACGATCAAAACACGCGGAACACTGGACAAACACAGTCTATACACGAACTCATGGAGGAAGGCGGTCGAAGAAGCTAAAGCGATTGACTAAAAGAGTTTATAGTTTACGTACGTTCTGCACGTTAGTGCACCACTCTGTTAGCGCGGCGCGCTTCTCCTTTTTTTTCTCTTATGTTTTCTCTCTATTCTACAGTCTGTTGAAAAACCATGCGACCCAAAGTGAACGACTGTATTATAATTTCCGAGACGACGGGATATGGTAGAAATAGTGTATGTGATAGGCCGTTTAAATACGGGCGAGCCTGTGGGAGGTTGGAAGTCACCGTACGAGAAAGAAATATCTGTGGATTTCTCTCGTTCGATTTCTTTTCAATTTTTTTTTAACGATACGAGATTTTTTGGTTGACTATAAATATAAATTCTTCATACGTTTCGGAGGATAATGATGATGATGATTTGAATGTATAT
>JABUQX010025940.1:0-41862 GCA_015478945.1 Trachelipus rathkii
TATATATATATATATAATATATATATATAATATGTTATATATATATATATATATTAATATATAATAATATAATATATATTATTTATATATATATATATTATATATATATATATTAATATATATATATAATATATCTATTCTATAGTTTTTTAGGCTAGAGTATTAGAAGAGAAGAATAGGGAACCGAATGAGGATGGATATGAAGAGATTATGGATAAGGAGATGCGAAGATCGCTTATTTGGGAGATGAGTATAGGATGAGGAGATGAGAGGAGAGAGAGAGAGATGAGATGAGAAGAGAGATGATGAGAGAGAGAGAGAGAGAGAGAGAGGAGAGTGGATTGAGAGAAGAGAGGTTGTATTAGAAGGAGGGAGAGAGAGAGAGTAGGGAGTAGAAGAACAGAGAGAGAGAGAGAGAGAGAGAGCAGATGAGTTTGGTCATAGATTGGCAAGAATGGATGATTGTGTGTGTGTGGTGAAAGATATAAGAAAAAAAATATTCAATCAAAAATTTCAAAAGAGAGTGAGAGAGAGAGAGGATGGAGAGAGAGAGAGAGAGAGAGAATGAGGAGAGAGGAGATAGAGAGATGAGAGAGAGAGACGGGGTGAGAGAGAAGATGGAGAGAGAGAAGGATTTAGGATTCGCATGTACGAAGAGAAATGAGAATGAGAGAGATGAGAGATGTTTCCCGCGCAAGAAGAGAAGATGAAAAGCCGCTTTTTAAGGAAGATGAGCTTCATCATTCAAATAAGTGTCAGAAAAACTGGCAAATTATCATATTAAGAAGTGTTATAATACTACAAAATTTTGACTAATTTCCGGTCTGCCTTTTTTTAGCTGCCTACCCTAAGCCATATTTCTAATTGTTAGCTGTGCCACAAGTTTTCAAAAGTTGAAAAGTACCCTTTTCAAACATTACAGATATGGAATAGAATTGCTGGGACATATTCTTGTTGCTATATTATTTTTATAGTATTGACGCTTCTCATTTTGAATTTCCTACAATTTTTCTTTGAGAAGATCCTTGACCAACTATAAGAAGGAAGTCACTATGCTGACAACAGTCAGACCTCAATTCATATATAAGGTATCTGTGTTATGAATAATTGTTTGAGGAGAAAGTTGCCTTTTTTTACCTTTTCGTAATGTGTGTATTCCATAAATTTCCACTGCTTTTGAATACTCATCTCTGGAGAGTACTTGGTCTGCATCTTACTTGGGTTATAAAATATTTGCACGCTTTATAATTGTGCTTCTTGTTACTGTTCACTGATGATACCTCCTTTATACTTTTGCTTAAACATTTTTGAATGGCATGTACAAGGGTATCTCTGGTTCAGATTATTAATGAATTGAATTATTTTTTCCAAATTTTAAACATCCCTTGGTTTTATCAACTTTAGTCTTTACAGTATTGCCTTCTAGCTGGTTGATGCTGTGGCCACACATTTTAAAATTGATATTTATTTATAATCTTTATGAATTGTAGGCAACATCGATGTGTAGAAAATTAAATCCTCAAGAACTCGGAAACAAGAATCATGTTTATGTAAACATGTTAATATTATACAGGTCCCCATATATTAATTACTCATTAATATATTACTTAATATCTATATTATACTATATATTTATATTCTACTATTATAATATCTTTTAATATTATTAGTATAATTATTTAATATATATATATATATATTAATATATATTAATATAATATTTATTATATATATTATTATATTTTATTATATTTAATATATATATATTTATATATAATACATTTTCACAATAATATAAAATCTAAGCATGAAAATTTTATTTTTTTATTGCCTTTCAGTAACTCTTCGATTAGAAAAAGTGAATGAAAAACCATTTAAATCAATCGTGCAAAGTTAAAACCATTGGCCAGAGCCTCTAGGAAGAAGCCACTAATCCATATCTCAAAAACTACATACAGCTACCGGCTGAAAAGGAATTACATTAGCTGTGAATCCCTGGCATAAATATATTTACGAAGGAAACTGAAAATAAAAAAAAAAAAAAATAATTTCATATATCTCGAAAACTACAAAAAAGCTATACAGCCGAAATGAAATACATATATTTGGAATCTCTTTGGCATAATTAATTTGGGTTAGGATAATGATAAATAAAAAAAAAAAAATAAAAAAATAAAATAAACAAATAATTGGTGCTATTTTATTATATTATTGTGATGGATAGCGCGCCTGCTTAGGTATATTGGTAGACATAGTTATAATTTCAATTCTATATTATTCCTCTAATTGATAAATATAGGCTTTTATTATCATTGGCAATTTTAGTGGTGGGCTCGAGCCGAAATGGAACTCACAGGGGGGGACGAAACTACTCTTTCTTTACTACCCCGAGGGGAGGTAGCTGGAGGAATCCCTCTTAGCAGTACACCAGGGGTTAAATACCAACAGACCGCAGGGAGAGTTTCCTCGGGAAGACCTCCTCTCCCTTGTTGGTACCGTTAGAGTGTTAGTTAGTCTTACCCTGTTAGTTCTCCCGGATAAGACCGAGAGGACCTCCGCTTACTCTTCGCCAATTCGCGTTTTCCTTCAGGTGTAATAAACTCCTTGTGGCCGGGTATTCTTTGTTAAAAAAGAACAGCCTACATTTAAAGAAAATCTATTTATTATGGTAATCTCGCCGCAAGTGTAACCAACAATTAAAAAAGGTCTCTAAATAGGCTCCTTAATGTATATTATTACTTAATTATTAATGAATATTTATTTTTTTATTTTTATTTTCAATTATGGACTTTTATTCCATATATATTTTTCCTTGAGAGATTTCCAAAAATAGTATTCCTTTTTACTGCCTGGGTAAGCCTATTGAGTTTTTGAGATCCTCAACTTTTTTTTTTTTTTTTATTTTTTTTTTTTTTTTCTTTTTTTTTAGTTTTTATATTTCTTAACATTTTTCTCTGCCACTAAAATCTTTTTACCAGCTTACTTATCCAACCCAAATGTATTTTCCTCTTTTTCTGGATAGACAAGAATCCTTGTGAGTTTTTCTACCTGATTATTTTGATATCTTGCATAGCAACCTCTTCTTAGCGGCATGATATACCGAAAAAACACTTAATACACAATTTAATATATTCTTAACCATTATATTTCATGTGTGCCATAGTTTGTTATTAAATGTTTAATACCTTGCGCTCCCTTTTGTTTTATGTGTGCTCTCCTGAACCAATTAATGGTTCTTTTATACTAATCGACATATACGCTAAATACGACATATTTAATGATTGATCAAGATCTGAATGGGTACTCTAGAATTTCCCATCTGATAAAGATCTTTGAAGGACCTAACAACGAATTGATTCCTAAGTTAGTTCTGTTCAGCATACAAAGAGGTTGGTGAGTCTTATTTAATAATAATACTGAATCTTTATCACTTTTTTCGTGGCACAGTGTATGAATCAAAATTCTGGTGTAATATCCTTTTTACTCAGACAATTTATAATTGAATCATTTTGTGCCCGTCAGCCTTGAATTGACATTTGTTGTTCGATAATGCTCGGAATACATAATACGTTTTGAAAATTGAGCAAGCCAACTCCCTCGCATTATACACCAGAGCTATCCATTATAGTGGGTTTTGGGTCACCTACCCTTCATAGTCCAATAACTTATCATAGCTCATTTAATTAAAGCCACATATGTGCTTAGAATTATTAAAGTAAACTAAACATAATACTTGTTCAAAGTGTTCCTCTCTCAGAGAAACGTGCGTGACCAAAATGACAAAGATTTTCGCCATATTTGGCTACAAAATTTGGCTAGCCAGAACTATATTTCAATTCTATTTCCATTTTGGGAAAAATCAATTATCAAACTCTTTAAAATTAACACATTTTAAATTGAAATTATACTATTCTTGGATCACAATATAGATGTATGATAACAGATTTAAGTTGTATAGGTTGTTCTATAAAGCTCTTCAAATATTCGAGCTAAAAACACACACCCAACACATAACCGAATAGTATTTCCGTGACAAAATAAGTTCCTTTCTTGCCGTGTACATTATCATGTTGGCTGAATTATTCAGGATAATTTCTGTGATTCTTTCTCTTTTTCTTTCTTTCCTCGGATTTAGATCAGTCGCCGTCCATTTTGCTACTATTCTCCGTTAAATATCTTTAATTTCACGTATGTATACTCTCTTGCGCACACTCTACTTCCCTTACCTCCCATATTTATATTTATATATTAGTATTTAACTATTATGTTTTTATTTTATATTATTTTATATATATATATATAAGTATAAATCTTTATTATATTTAATATACTAATATATACATATATTATTTTTAACTCAACTTACTACCGATTTTGAGGTTATATTGTAATAAGTTATTTAGTTATTATATATTAAATTAAATTTATTATAAAGCAATTTATTATTTTTCTTTAATAATAATATATTATATAATGTAGTAGTTTCATTTTCTACCATAAATAATACTTTTCGTTTCTCAAATAGAGTTTTTTTGGACATATTGTTTAAATGTATTGTTCGACTTATGCTTTTAAGATCTATTTGCACTTCGAATGCAAATAATAAATTTGAGACAATCGACAAGCTGACTGAAAAGCAACGTTTAGTTTAGTATAATTTACCGGGTTCTTAGTGGCCCTTTGAGATTATCTCTTCAGTTCATGATTTAAAGTTAAGATCTAAATTATTTATTTAAGTTTCAGAATTTGCGCATATCGTCAACGGCTCTACGCACTTACTTCTAATCTCCAGACAATCCTTCCCCCGGCAAGAGAGGTTAAATTCTTTTTATAAGGAAAAGCGCATGTGCGAATCTCTGAAATTTTACAATCACAAATCACACAAATATTCCTCGCACATAAAAAATTATAGTAGGTTAGGTGAAAACGCGCTCTAGGAATAAGGGCCTTAGTGACTACCAAATCCTGCACTCTAAGAAGTGAAGTTAGTAATTATTATACTCAACAGTTAAATATATATTTATTACTCTATTACTTATTATATTTGAATATTCATTACTATCTTTTGTTGAATAAAATATATCATTTTCAAAATAAATGGATTTTCTATAATTTACACATCTACTCTTATTATTATATATATATTATGGAGTGCTTTTTGCATTCTCAAAAGAACTCACCAATACTATAGCAATTATATAAGTTAAACTATCCTTCATATAAATATAATTTGGTGAACCCTGAGATATGATAAGAAACATACCCATGAACTATCTCGATCTACACCTATATTACTGTAAGATTAAACGATGTGGAAATAAATTCCAAATAGTATGACAGACATAAACTTTTAAACAAAATAACATCTAAATAATTAACTTTCAATCATGAAAACACTCCTAATAAAGATGACTCTTGCCAATAATGTATTAACAATATCTCAAAACGATTTAACTTACCATAATTTTTTCATCTTTTAAATAAATTTGTGATATGAATTTATGGTCTTCTAGCTTTATTTCACAATAACTCATTATTTCACAGTTCGAGGATTCATCGCCTATATAGACTTTATAGGTTAACTTCCTTATACTAGGTAATGATTTCTCATTTTCATCTCAATTTCAAGTAATTATGTGATATATTGCAGGGCAGAAATTACTCTCAATTTTGGATTCACTTATATATACTTAGAAAAACTACCAACTCTAATTGAAGTTCCACTTTATCAAATTTCTTAAATTGTTCAATATCCTTTTTGATGATTTTACCAGAAAATGGAGGGACACGATATTATATTGAATATATTACACCAAATAAAAAGGATATATGGGAATGTTAATCCATTTCGCCCATCTTACGAGTGAGATAGAACTAACTATCCTTTTAACGGTTTTAGGATTGGCGTCTTCAATACATTTAGAGTTTGCGATTCAATAGAAGGAGCAGACAAATTCATTTTTGGATTCCACTACTTTAACTTAAATTAGATTCTACTAATAATATAAATCGATTCATAAATGAGATCATTTTTGATGTTTTGTTACTCTTTCTCTGCGGTCTCTTTATGTTATGAAGATAAACAATGCAATACATATTCTCTCCAAACAATTTCCAAAGGACCTAAAATTCACTTAAGCAGCTATATATTATTTTTGCCTTCGTTCTGTTTTTTCTTACAGTCATGCTTAAACTTCCTTAATTATCGATATAGCGTTTATATTCTTCTTTAACTCATTCATATTTAAGTAATATAGGATATAATGGTGAGACAGAAATTCATTTCTTGGATATTCCTACAATGACGAACTTTGATTACACGGACTATAGGTGGTCGAATTCTCAATGGGTTTATCTTGTGACCTCTACCCTTTTTAGTATGAATGAATTTTTTTCGAAATTAAGGACCTAAACTTCGGATTAGGTTTAAATTCAACTTTCGCTCTCCTCTCTCATACTCATTTGTCATACGCATCATTTCTCTTTCTCTCATCTCACATACTCCTCTCGTTCTCGCATACATCTTACGTGTCGCCTCCTCATACTTTCGCGTGTCATAACTCTCCATTGGCATATCGTTACAAATCGCTTCCTCTCTCTCTCTATTATACTCGTTACCCTCCTTTTCCTCTCTGAGATCTTTACTAGGATATTTTTTTTTATATTTTCTTGTGCTTTCGTTTTTTCGTTGCAAGTGTCATTCCCGCTTCCTCTTTCTCTTGGTACCTCTTTTCCTCGCAATTAATTTTATATGTCTCCCTCTCCGCGCCATAATACTCGATATTTTATAAATATATACTTTTTATAGTCTCACTTCTATAGTTTTTCCATTGTGTTTGTTTCATATCTAATTCGGATTTATAATTCCAAATTTATTGGCTTGTGTTTGCACATGCCACCTTTATTTTCCTTTGGGTAATTGATATTATAAACTGAGGATATTATTGTATTTTTATGATATTCAAATATTTGTATATATGTTAGATTTTCGGATGTAACCAGTTATGCTCGTTTTTGAATACTTACATTTCTTGTATACTTTTTGCCTTCAAATGTTTTATTTCTACTTATGTCTTCGGACATAATTTAGATATGCTTGCATTTTGAAAGTACAACTTTATGTATTTTTAGTTATTATTTCTTGTATTATTATTATACCATACTTTCTCACTCCGTGTTTAGCCCGCAGGAAGTAATGTAGCACTCCATTTAAAACTTGTCAAAATTTTTAATTTCGAGTAAATGACTTAAGTCTTAATGCTAAGACCTATTTGCGCCGACGCCCGAAAATTTTAGCATAAGTCGAAATTTAATAATATATAAACTAAACCAGTCCCTTTGCAGATCTCTTTAGTCAGAAAAAGTCAGATCAAATTATTAAGAATCAGAGGAAATATCTCACTAAGATACTCTCTCCAGAAATCCTCACGGCAAGAGAGGAGAGGTAAATTTCAAGGAAAGGCTGCGACTCTCGTGACCAATTTTCCGGTTCCAATCACCTAGATACACAAATTCACTTCATCGCCTATCAAAAATTATTTATAAGCGGTGTGTTAAAACAGCTGACCCTAATGTGATAAGGGCGTGTGCACTATATTCCGAATTCGCGGCTTCAAGTGACGAGTAGTACATATCTCCAATGCACGAAGGAGACATTCTTACATTAACTTTTTCCTTTTATTTTGAATAATCTCTACTCATCTGTTGAAAAAAATATCAATTGCCAAATGATGTGGATTTTCTAAATTACCATCCTCTTATATAGGGTGCTACTGCTCGTCAAAACAGAAACTCAACCAAATCTATAGCAGGCACGATTTCTACCTTTTGGGACAACATGAGTTACTTCAGTTCCCATATTCGATATTTAATATAAATAAGATATTAAATAATATATATTCATATAATATAATTATTAGTTTATATTATTTTCTCATATATAAAATAATATAAATATGTTTATTGCATAATATTAATATATATACTGATATTATTATTATATTAATTATATATTAATATATATTAATATTAATTATATTATATATATATATTTTATACTAATATTAATATATATATATTAATTTAATATATATATATAAATATTAATATAATATATAATCTTCCTTTTTATATTTCTCTCCAAGACTGTTGGATGAAGTAAGTTTGAGTTTAAGCTTAAGTTTAAGTTCAAGTGAAAAAGTAGTAATAAGAAGATAATATTGACATAGTCTCGATAATGATAAAAGTACTCCCAGCCTATTATATTTTACGCCCCCCTTATATATATCACTTATTAAGTGAGAACTATCAATCGCAGTCAGAAAATCTACACTACATATTGATACGAGGCCTTCTGGTTTGCATTTCGGAAGTTACAAGCTACGTGCTTGTTATTTTAAGGTACAATTCTGTTGGGACCAGGCTCACTATGGCATAGGTTACAGTAAGTCAGTTAGTGAGGCGTATCTATTTGCAGCCTTGAGTTCTCCTAAAGACCCAACCGCTACAAATTGAATAACCGAATATTAATGAAATACAATAATGAATTAGTAATCATCTGAAATATTGTGATGCCCACTTTATAACTGCTAAAGCCGATGTTTGAAACACAAATTTGGCACATGCGTACATCACTTGGTACACAAGTAGGCCCTACTTTTGGCCTTTTTATATCAATATTAATTCAATCATTCTGCCCTCTAATGTATGGCTAGATCAACTCAATTTTTTTTTAAATCATTTTTCCCTACTATCTGCATTATTTATTATTCTCTCACAAGTCGTCTCTATTTTAAACAGTAGTCTTTTATCTTAATACTACCTGTTTTGCCCATATTTACCCCTTCAAGAAGCCCTAATTCAAAGACTCCAACAACTATATTATGTATCATACTACTACTATTGACCTACATAGCAGCTTTATAACTATATATTAATACCTTTATCATATTTACAGCTTGTTTGCATTAATAATCCATTTATAAAAATCCTATTAAATGCCATCATTATTATTTAAATATATTACTTTTACTTCTTACCCTTCAATTATCTTCTGTCATTTTTTCATGTATAAGATTTAGATCCACCACATAATCCTTTATTACTTTAACCACTCCACTTAAACGCACCTTGCTTCATTTCATTCCATAATGCAGTCCTCTATCTCGAATTGCACTATCTATTTTACTAAACTTAAAATACCAGCATATAATCTTCCCTACAACACTCAATTTAAACTAATTCCCTTATATTATAAATATTCTACTACAGTTCCCTATTACGTATATTACTCTCATGGGGCAAGGTTTCTTCATACCTCTAAAGAACTTTATATAAGTGAGTACTTATTGGCTTTCACTCTCCTTTTCCATTAATTACCCTCGGAAATACTGTTATTTTTATACCCTGCCTATAGCTTATTACTGTCTTTTGTTGACAGACAACTTACCCAATACCTCATATCATAAAATCATCATCTATCTCGCTCTGCTCAATTGGTATCCTGTAGATTATTTTACAAATGTCCCCTGGAACCCCAACCTTTATATATATATAGTAATTTACTATATATTATTAATAACCTGCAGTAATTATATATGAAGGAAGAGTTATATATCAACTTTTACTTACTTATATACTAATATATATATAATATATCCCATATATATATAATTATCTTCTATCCTCTATCATTGTCTATAATGACCTCATATCTCATACCAAAAACGTATATATATATATTACTATATACTTATTATTATTATTTATAATATATATTTTCATATATATATTTATTGCATACCTTTTACATCATTATACCCACACACATTCACTATTTATCCATTCTTTCATTTTGAAAGGCTTATGAAATATGACAGATTTTTGAATATTCTGAAGTTTTTGCATTTTTCGAGCTCTTATCTATATCTAATAATCTACATATTATTCTTAATCTATAGTTATACAATAAAAGCCACCTAATCCTCACTTATATTTTTCATTTTAATTCTAAGCAGTAAGGTATACTTATATTTCTTCATTTCTTAACCTTTCGCGTACATTTCAGAAGAGCTTAATACTCCCTTGTAAGTTTCTCCATATCTTATGTTAATATGATCTACTACCATTATTACATATTCCTAGTATCCCTCAAATATAAACTATGATAATGTTCATTTTTCCACAAATATTTTATCATCCTCCTCTCCTATCTATGAATCTTTCTTAGCAAGGATTAATTTCTTTATCAGCTTCCGCTATTTGAATGTACTTGTATTTTTCTATTTACTTAACCTTGCTCAACTCGCTCACATCGTAGAAGAAAAACCTTATTGATTGATTCTCCACAAAGCGATCTTTCTGTTGTTTTTTGCGAACATTTCCCCCCTTCCCTGGAAATCCTAATTTGGCTTGAAGATATTAATATTTCTACACTCTTCATGAAACCCGCAACATAGCCTGCCTTGTTAATTAATTACTCATTTTAATCTTCACTCGCCGAGCAGTAATAGCACCAATTTCCGTTCTTGGCCTCATACGCAGCAACTATTTTCTTATAGTTTTAGGAGTGAGACCTATAACTATTTAGTGTTCTTTACTCTTTGAGCGTTTAATAAAAGCAGAACCACCAAGGCTCCCAACAATATACATTTCTCACTTTATGTACCACTTATATGCATACACTCAACTGCTTCCTATTAATTATGCTTGCCCTCCCAATGAATTATATTTATTCAGATTTCAACTTGTTCAACATTCAACTGATTTACTTGCGAGTGCTCTTTTATAATACTTATTATCACTTATTATTACCTATTGATTTACACTATTAACCTTCTATCATCTCTTATTAATTCTACAAATTCTACTCACTACTCGTTATTACACTATCTCTATACTTCATCCATTCCATAAAGCCTATATATAATTATATATATACCCATATATAAAGTGATAACTATTTTACATATTATTTATAGATAACAACTAAATAATTAATTAGACTCCACTAAACGCTATCAATTCCTCATTTTTTTCCCTTAATTCTCACTTCTCAATCTCCAAATTTTCTAAATTTAACCCTTTTCATTCTTCTGAGCATCTCTCAACCTTTTTTCTACTTATACACAATAGTCAATGCATACTTTTCACTTCCCTTCTCTAAGTACACAACATATCCCTCATAACCTTCATTCATACCAACCTATCTAGTGCAAAAACTTCCTCATTGATACTCTTGTTGTTTAAATTGAAAGGCATCATTCAGGACTTACCCTTCACTCCTCACAGAAATCAATCACCTTATCCTACCTCCCATTCTCACTTTCTTCTGGAGACATCTCTCAAACCTGCCCTGTTAAATTTTGATTAACGCGACTCTCTTTATTGGATCAACACAACTCTACCTTTTTGAAGTTAGTTGTGTTCCTACTTTTCAAACAAGCCTAGACAACTATCCTTTATATTTTACGAGTAGTTATCTCAAAACATTTCTTATTTCAGTTATTTTATTCCAGAAATAAATACGCCTCACTTTCTCCTTCCTTAACATTTCCTTCTTAGCGATGTTGTACATGTTACGTCACAATCCCCTCAAAATTTTATACCTTTGAATCATTTGTTTTCAATTACTCCCTAAATCTAATAACCTATTAGGAATTCGTTTTAGAGAAGTTACGTTCACACACACCATTTAAGTCCAACTCACAATGTGCTAACATTAGTAGATTTCGACGAAAGAGTGCGACATCATCAAGAGAAATTAGCAGCAACCCTTCTCGTCCCCACTCTCATATTCTTATCCCATCTCCAGGACCAAGCTACTATTCTTATATTTCACATCACGACCACGGGACTCAGTTTTCACCGTTTCCTCTGTTCTTCGTTTTGTTCTTCTTAAGTTCACAGTGCATTGAGTCCAAATCAAATTCTTTTCCTTTTTTAACAAACATTTTTTCCTATCTTCTTAGGAGATTCCTACCATTATAAGGTTAACCCTTCAATCTTATTCCTACCTGATTTAACATTCCACAAACTAGATACCTATAAACAACGCCATTGGCGAGGGTAACTAATTTCAGACCCGAAGGAGAATAGAATGACACGTTTACGGGCGATCTCAACTGAACACATTCTTCGAGTCAATGCAAATTATAATTGAACCTAAGCTCAAGATTGACTTTTCCCCCAACAAAGTTACCCAACGGTATATTTGCTGTTTATTTGGAGCAAGGGCACAAACTCCAACATACCATTTTTCGCTGGGTAAGTTCGCTTATCTTACGTTACTTATGGGATTGCCCCAGGAGATACAGAAGGGTTGGCTGTGTGGCCAATTCCTCTCTCCCATACGCATTACTATAAGGACATATTAAGTAGTAGGTTGAATGTCTCGATAAAGATGTTATTCTAGAAGAGGTGGTCTTTTCTCAATGATTGCTCAGAATCATTGTGGAATGATATAAAGTGTGTTGAAATAATGATACTGCGCTGTATAAATAATAGGTAGTGTCAGTAATGACTCGATTAGCCACACGAAGTTGGTTCGGTAAGTGTGTAAAGAAAATGAACAATATATATACAATCACTCTAGATATTATATATATATATATTTCTCACATTCTTAATTTCACATATTGGTTATTTATTTTTTCTATTTTTACTCCTAATAAATTATATTTCTAGCTTAATTATAATATATTTTTGGGTTTTAATATATATAAATTTTTCCGTATATTACTTTATATATAAAGTGTTATTCCGGCCTTTTTTTTTTCATATACTCGTACTATATATATATTATATGTATTTATTTTACTATTATATATATATTAAATATAATATATATATATATTTAATAATAATTATATATATATATTAATATTAATTATATATATATATATTATATATAATATAATATATATTAATATATTATATATTTATAATATATATTATATATATTTAATATTTGACAAGTTTTTAATTTATATTACATTCATTATTGCGGACGGTTTCACAAATAAATATTGAAAATAAATATATTGCATTCGCTCCACTTCAAGGAAACTTCGAGAATGCAGATTAGATAAATGTATCCGATATGGAAATCTTTGTTAGAAGAATTTTAACAACTTTTGTGAGAAAATACTGTACTTAAGTTGCTCATCTACTTATAAAGAGTATAATGTGATCAGTATTTATTTATAGATACACAATCAAATATCTTTTATATTAAGCAATCTTAATATTGACAAGCTCGTACTTGTTAGTATAATTAATTTATATTGTGCTCGAAAATATAAAGTAAGATTATATGAAGCATTAATTTTTCCAATGGTGTATACCTTATATCCTCAGTTGTAGGGTTTCGGATTTAAATTCTCAGATATTGTTTACCCTATTGAACTCAAACTAGCAAACCCATTTACACTTTGCAACATTAATATTATTCTTCGGAAAGGTAAGAATTGACATTCGGTATTTTAGTTATAAATAGAATCTTTTCTAAAGTCAGCTCAAAACATCATGGATAAAATGTAGATAAGGGAAATAAAAAAGTGAGTAAAGGATTCCCCCAATTCCAGATATTAAGAACACGAAATATTAAATAATATAACAAATATAATTTTTGCGAGACGATGAAAATCGAAAAAATCAATAAAAGTTAATAACGTTATTATGTAAAATTAAGGGTACAATTACATTTACCGTAACATGGATTTAAATGATTACTAGCTTTTGCCCACGTTGAAATTCTTGTTTTGTATTGAGCTTACTCGTAGAGAAAAGTATCGCGTCTCTTTCAACCCAACACTACATACAAATTAAATAACTACAGAAGAAATATATTTGAAAAATAATGTGGCATTTTTAATTTGACATTTAGGGTAATTGATCAGAATTTTAACTTTTAAAGTTTAACGTCAGAAATTTAATAACTCTCTATCAACATACTCATTTCAAGTTAGCTATCAATTCCACTGACTTGAATGGGTCAGATACTACAAATACTAAGCATTTTTTCTTTGTTTTCTCCGGTAGTAGTCATGACCCACAGACCAATATATTTAGAGCCAAATTTTGTGTTCGTGCCTCAGAACCTCCTCAACTAACATCTGAAACGTTTCTCATTCCCAGACCGTCGAATCATATATCAGTGCCACTAAATTTACTAAATGGAATTGTTTTGATCACGATTAATAGGAACCCCTATTTCCCACAGATTGAATGTCCCCTGCTGTCACTGTAGAAGAGCACGCTCATACCAATATTTACCGAAAAAATTAAATATATCTCCTTTTTCTTGCCAGTCGAAAGGGTTTAGAACAAAACACAAATAGACCCTCCGCTCAAGATACAATCAACATTAGTTCCTCTAATGATGAAAAACGGATGCTCAAACAAGCAGCCTCAGCCTCAAACTATCTCTCTCAATAATCATATAGGCCTCCCATACTTGCTCTCGTGGGTCCCACTCCATTTCTCTTATTCGTATACGACCATGAGCCTCAGTCAGGAACTATATATATTAACAGAGACCTCAATGACCTACTCTTAAAGCATCGCTAACTTTCTTTGTAGAAATGGCAATATAGAAATTTAGATAGCTACAAATTCCAGATATCTCTATCGTTAAGAGAGTTGCCCCAAGAATTTTTAACTTATTAATGAGAAATTCTCAAAATCTACCAGACCTGGAGGATTAATTTAGCCGGACATCTAGATGATTATATAAAATATACTAAATACCCGAGTGCGCCAATATGACATTGCGTATTTTCTAACATTTGTTGTTATCCTCTCGTTTTTTTAATTCATCTTTAAAGACAGTGCGATTATGATAATCATAGCCTCTCAATAATTACTTTGTGTGTTTGTCAATTCCTCGTCTTGGAAAGAAACAGATGAAAATAACTCTTGAAGAGACCAGTTTTGTGGAATCAATATCACTCAGAGCTAGTTGCATAAGTCATATGGACAAATTAAAAATGCTAGATGAAATCCGTAGACGTAATATTCAGCCACTTTCTCTCCTCTAAATTTATGGTTCGGTTTACATTTGTTATTGTACACTTTAAAAGATGGGAGACATTTTTTATAAATGATTTACCTTACGTAAATGATGAACAACTATTTTATAGTTTTAACATATCTACTTCTTTATATTAATTTTTAGATTTGTTTATAACACACTCCCTCAGTAATATAGGATATTTCAGACGATGCTAAGCGTGTTGTACCAAACGTAAGTGACCTACATCGTTAATTTCTTGCCCTCCATTAAAAATAAACTTTGTTAAATAACTTGGTTAACCGATTGTGGTTATGAACTAACTGAAATAATATAAACTAGTTATATATTTATATTGATGTTAAAAGAAGTCATATATTAATATATATAATATTATTTACATATTTAATTATATATATAATATATATAATATATATATATATATATATAATATATATAAAAAAATATATAAAATTAAAAAAAAAAACTCTTTCTCAAGTCTATTAAACAACCACAAGGCCAGAAGTTAAAAGTGGGTAAATAAGAGTGGATGTACAGTTTTAAAAAAAAATCCTATCTAATTATATTATCCTATAATTTTTGTACATTAAATGTTTATAGTGTCAAAACTGTCAATACAATATTTGTTAATAATGTACTTTCTGTGAGTCCAATTTATATACAATAATTAAGTACTGTAATAAAACTATACCGTATATAAATATTTATAGTACAAAAATGTTTTTAAAAAATTATACAAAGTTTTTTTTTATTGATTTGTGTACTTTTAAAGTTTATAGTAATAAAAATATAAATAATAATGCTATGAAAATCATAACAATTACGTTTCATTCCATTCATGTAGAGATGAAGAAATACCGAAATACTTTTAAAATTTATTGCAGATTATCAATACATTAATATCATTATTATTTTTTGATAATTAATTTTTTTCACGATTATCAATAGATTTGATTTTATAAACAAAATATATATACTTACCATATAACTACAAAATTATAACATTGATTATAATTTCTATATATTTAATTTTTTTTTATAATTATATTTTTATTTTAAAATTATCAATAAATTTTGAATTTTATTATAAAACAAATATATATATATATACTTAAATACTATTATTTTTTAATAAAATTTAAAAATTATTGCAGATGAATTTTTTTTATTAGTTATTATTTTCCTATTTATCATGAATTTCTAGGTAAACGGAGTACACAAGACAAGACTAAATAATAATATAATGTTATTTATTATGTAATTTAGCGGGAAATTTAATATTTCTAATCAGGTGAACGTTATGATCCATAAAAAAATCAAAATAATTAAATAATAATAATCAAAAAAATCACATAAATGATTTTTATTTAAAAAAATCAAATAAATCACCTATAAAAATGTGAAATGTAATAACTCTGAAAATAAAAATTTCGGTTAATTAGCAGATAAACCGGAACTGAATAGACAATAATAAAAATCGTACAATAGAACTATTATTATATATATATTAATATTAATATTATATATATATATATACCGTATATATATATATATATATATATATTAATAATATTCATTTATTATATATATATATATATATATATTAATATATATATTAATAATATATATATATATTAATTATAATATATATATAATTATATATATTATATAATTAATATATATTATATATATATATATATCTTATAATATTAATATATATATTATATATATATTATATTATATCTATATATATTAATATTATATACTATATATATATATCTATATTATAATATATATATAATATTATTATATTAATAATATTATATATATATTATTATATATTTTAATATTAATATATTAATATTATAATATTATATATATAATATATATTTAATATTAATTAATAATATATATAATATATATATATATTATATAATATATAATATATATGTTATTAATATATATTATATTAATGTATATATAATATATATAATATATATTAATATAATATTATATTATTCAATATTATAAATTAATATTAATTATATAATTAGATAATTAATTATAATATATATTAATATATATATATTATATAATATATATTATTAATATATCATATATTATATATATACTATAATTATATAATATATATATATATTTATATATATTAATTATATATATATATATATATAATAATTTAATATATATATATTAATATATTAATGTATTATATATTAATTATATATTATATTATATGTTAATATATATATAATATATATATATATATATATTATAATATATATCATATTATTATATATATAAATTAATATATTAATTAATATTATATATATTATATATATATATATATATATATTATATTAATATATGTTAAATATATATATAATAAATGTATATAATATATATATATTTATTATTATATATATATATAATGCGCGGTATATAATAATATATATGAAAATATTTCAGTTACGAAAAATTAAGAAAAGATGAAAAAGTGAGAATCAAAAAATTCTGAAATTTATTTTTTCAGATATTTTATAAGATTAAATTTTAATTTTAAGCAAGTTTTAATTTGGTATGAAGCAACATTTTTAAATCTATAATAATATTAAATTTTTATTTTATATTCAAATTTTTTTAAATTCTTATATGATTTTACTTGTAGATTATTCCATATACTATATAATATATTACATCTCAAACATACATTGAAATTTGTAAATAATAATACCCATTAAATAATAATCCACAGTAATAGGGTGTGATGTGTTTTCAGCCCTTCCTCTCATAGAAGGTAGCATTTGTCTAATATGTACTGTTATAATTTACTTCTTTAATATAGAAAAAATTATTCTTTTGTTCTGGAAAAGAAAGTTGAATATTGTATCTCTTAATGTTGTCTTTAGATGTAGTGATAAGCGCATTTGGAGGAAGGGTTATACCGATACTACATATCTAATTTTTTATTAACAGATACATAAAAAAAAAACCACTTTGTTTATGCGTAATACTCTAAACATAGTTTGTTAAAGTTTTTTTATTTTATCTATATTTATATTAAATATATCTTTTTAACCGCACCCACACAACTAACACACACACACACACAAAACGACGCAACTACTAAGGAAATATTAGTACTAAAATAGCAACTTTTGCATACAATGGCCAAGTAACACACGACCCTTGTTCTGATAGGGTATAGCTTTGGCTCTACTACCACTTTACTGTCCCTACTTTATGCACAGCCACTAACGAACCGAGATTGACTCACATCAATTTTTGGTGAGTACTCCCTAGTAAAATGACATATTAAATATAATTATTTATAGACTATAATATAAGGACAGCTCCCTCTTTTTTTTTTAAACATAAATATAAAGAAAATTATTAAATAATAATTATTTTATTTTTTTATTATTTTTTATTATATTTTTGGGGGTAGTATTTTTATTCGTGATATATATATATCAATGACCTAATAAGCATTGAATGACATAACAGTGCAAAGGTATAGTCCCAGCTTTAATCAGATAATATATATATAACTATACAGTTAATATATTATATATTAATAATATATATACATATATATACTATATGTATATATATATCTATATTAATGGAAATTTAAAACATTTTTTTCAAATTTTATATATTTTCAATATTAAATATATATATATATATTATAATATCTGATATACTATATAGTCAACCGTGAGGGCGAACCCAACAGTATTCTTATTCAGAATTATATTTTAGTTTTTAGTAAATTGTTTTAGATATAATACATTAACTAAAACTATCTTACCAGTTTTTACTTCACAAAACACACATTAAGGGTCCATATACATGATCCAGTCGATATGACTGCGGGAGTAGAGGAACACTTAAATTCACATAGTGGTGGCAATTGTGGAAGAACACGTAGACAAATAAGAAGAGAAGGTAGTATGATATTATTAGAGAGAATATATACATAGAATTAGAGCAATAACAGTGTATTATAAACTTAGATCTTTTTACTCAGAGAATTCATATAATATTTATATTTTATTGATATCAGATAATTTCGGATGAGACATATATAATATGCATTCTTAGTGACTATAAGTGAAGGTCTGTGATAAGGAAGAAGGAAATAAAAATAATTGTGATTATATATAAATTATTTGTATTCCTTTTCTTATTGTTATTTATTTTTATTTCTTATGGTTTTCTAGCATATTTATTATTTCATATTTTTTATTTTATCTTAAATGGATGAGTGGTAGAATGCATTTCTTTCATATTATGAATAAGTCCTGTGTGCGAATTATAAAACAACTTTTCAAATGGGTGCAGTGATATGTTTCTTATGATTTGTAATCCGACATTTCAATTGTATACCTCGCCCACACCGTACTCTCTCATCAAGTCACTTGGAACTGGGGTGGCCATTTGACTCAGTATGACCGCTCAACTGCGGCCATTCATACACTCAGAGCATATTGGATAGTGTCCATCGGGAAGGAACCCCATATAAAATACCCGAAACAACAAAAACTAAACAAGTAGCTAAAAATTGCTCAGCGAGTGTCGAGAATACTACATTAATTTATTTCACACGTTCATCCTCTGGAAAGTACCTTTTTCCGGGCACCTTGTCTGTAAGTGTTATTTTTTCTATATCTAGCATTCTTCACTTCATTCTATACTCGGTAGAACAAGCCACTTGACGCGCAGAAGCATCGCAGTGTTTGGAGAGTAGGTCACACAACAGCATCACGTAAGTGGTGCGATAATCCCCATATTTTTAGTGATCTCTCCCCTTTTTTTTAGTGTCTGAGGTTTTTCTGCTAATGTCTTTTTTGATGTTTCTCTCGCCGACTATAAGAAATAAATTTCTTGATCCCCTCCTCTGTTTCTTGAGACCATTTTTTAATTACTGATCTATCTCTTAATTTTTTTGTATATTCTTTTGTATATTCTTTTAACAATTTACATAGATGCATTTTGGCGCACAAACAGTGATCATAAGTGAGTTTTAGTTTAATAGCACCATGAATGCCCATACTCTATTGTAATAGCTCCCTGTAGTAGTTTGATACGTATCCTAATTTGAAGGTCTCATTGATATATGATTCAAAGATTACCTCTTAATAGATAACTCCACAATAACCTTAGGGCCACTGAGACAAAATACTCACCCTGATAAAACCTATAACACCCTTACAACACACACCACACACACACACGGACATCATCGACAACGCGCATATCACACACGGAGCATTATATAGTAAACTGTACTAAAAATAAACCATTTCTACTCACATTCACTATCTCTCCACAGCTTCACTCACATTAACACTCAATTACAACACATCTGATGGTTCTATTGACTCTACAATTTTCCCCGTATCGACCTTTTTTCATATCTTCTACTCATTAGCCTGAATCATTTCTTTATAACGGCCTTTTTGACAGGTCTCAGACACGCTCAGGATTCATTTAACTGTTCAGTAAACGAAATATACACTATTCTCATTCTGGTAATCTTCTTAAAATTATTTTGTAATATAACAATTAGATAGTAGAGGGATATTACACAAATAAATGGTGAGACTAGTTATAAGACACTCTGCTCGTTCGTTGTACACAGTATGCTCAAGCCGGACATGTGTTATCGTGAAGCAAGAGAAATAGTAACCTCTTTTTTAACCATAAAGACAGTTCTCATAAGATGATGGCGAAGATATGCTAATTGTTATTGAGAATCGAGTTATTAGTAGTTAGTTTAAATGTAATTTACATAATAATGTAAAATACGTTTAATATTATAATTTAAATATAAATATTGAAAATAATAAAAAAAAGATAAAAAATAAATATTATAAAAACAACAAAAATAAATAAATCATATAATAATTTATAGAATAAGAACATATCAAAATTTTTTAATAAAATTACTATATCAATATATATAAAAATAATAAATGAAATTTTAATGTATGTTTGTTTAGGTGACGCTGGTTAAACTTGTATATATGTACTACAGATTTTGTTATTCTATTATACTAATTCTAGCATACTATATACACTATATGTACTCGATATCTGATTATAGGTTGTTAACTTATTATTCTACATAATGCTGTAGCACTACTCTTATCCTGATAGGTTTACTTTCCAGCTACTCATTTTCTACATTATTTAATCAGTAATGTATTTATTCCTTATATATATATTATATATAGACTGTTTTTATTTACGTAATGAATGTCATATGCCTTTTTAGGTCTATTGATGTCATCCACTTTCCATGAATAGTATTTGTGAGGCTGCAGCATATCTATTTCCTATGAGCTACTTTCATGATTATGTTTTTTGATAGTGCTTGACATTTATAGTACTTTCAATAGATAGATTTTTTATTAAAACCAATGCCACCTACCTACACACCTACTTGTTCTATCCTTATACTTGATCAATAAATTTTCATATAACTCTAGCTTTTACTTTCCAACAATTTCCTATAACTTTAATCATGTTACTTTTATTCACTGAGCATTATTATTTCTATATGATGTTCATCAGCTGTATAGTATGACTTTCCCATAGTTTCCACCTACTTTCAATGCTTCTTAAGTTTGATTTTCATGTACTTTATTCCTGAGCGTTTTTCTTGTATGAATAGTCATCACTCAGTATCACTTTTACCTTAGAGGCTACTTTATCCATTTTCGCTCAAGATACTTTACACATGTCATTCTAGCTGTTTTCATGTATTATGTTCCTGAAGGGCTCATATGTTAAAACTCATTCTTATGAAGCAATTTCCGTATGACGTACTCTCTAACTTTATATTATATTACATGACTACTACTAGGTTCACTTGGGAAGAGAGAGCTAGAGGGTGAGAGGGTGGATACCGATAGATGATTCGCAAAGCGGCATGGACGTTATGCACGAAGCAGTGACTATGATGAGAAGTGCATGTTTGAGAGGACTGTGTGGGCATAGTGACATTATTCTTGTTAATGTGGTTTCATTTTTGTGGCTATTATTCCTGAGCGTTTCCAGTATGTATGTCATCACTCAACTACTTTCTGAGCTACTTCTCCATTTTTGTTTTTCCCAGGGATACCTGTCCAGCATTTAAGCTTACCTTTTTCCATGTTTCCAGCTAACTTTCAATGCTTTAGCTTGTTTTTCTGTACGTTCATTTGAGTGCTCTCACTCATAATGGGTTTCCACGTTACCCCCTTTCTTTTTTTTAATATATTTCCTGAGCATGTAATTTGCTTATGTATATTTATTATCTATTTTCAATTTCTACTATTTTTCGTTTGTTAGATCTACTTTCTTTTAGCATGTTTTTTATCTCAGCTATTCATCGTTTTTCCTTAGCTACGTTTACAATTTTTTATATTCTAGCTTTACTTTATTTTGAGTGTGTTTATTTTTTTTTATCACTTATTTAAAACAATCAAGATTTATTTTAATTTTAATTAATTTATTTATTTTATCTTTTAGAGAGTTATTTATGGTCTTTACTTATCATGTTAGTTTATTCGTTTCATTTTGATGAGGCTTCATGTTACATTCCTTAGCTACTTTTTTGTGGTGTTATTTTTTTAGATTCATTAATCTATTATATATTGTCATCTTATTTGTGGTTATTTTTAACATTTTTAAATTTATTTTTACTTATATTTTAATTTTTTGTACCTTTACCTCTTAATAAAGATTTAGAAATTATATAGATATCGCATTATTATTATTAAGGGATTAGCATCTGTGTTAGTATTTGAGCTTTTTAATGCGCATCTAGGGATGAATGTCATTTTAGAGGATTCGAAAAAGTTCCTATGGCTAATTTTATCATACAAGTTGAAACTGGAAGTGAACGTCGTCACTTTGGAAGGTATGTGTGTGTTGAAGGTTTGCATAAAATTTCATGAAATTTGCTGTGGGATGAGATGAAAGAATATATTTATATCTAAAACATAATTTAATTAAATATCGTAACATATGTATAATTTACAGAGTTCTTAATGCAGCATTGGCTGCAAAAGTCTCACCCAAAAATTCACTCCAAGTCCCTTTAAATTGTGTGAAAACTATCTTGAAAATTCACTCTTAAAAATTTCCGTTTGGGACAACATCCAATTAAAATTAAAACTTTCAGAACAAATTATAATTACAACACATTTAATTTTCAAAACAATGATACAATATACAATAATGAAAAATAAATTAGAATATAATTAATTATATAATAACGAATTGCAAAATACACACTAAAATTATATTTAATTATAGTGAGTTTTTATATTTTTAAAAAATTATATCAAAACTTTAAGAGATAATTAACAGTAAATTTTGAGAGCTAATTTTTTACGATAACCATAAACAGTGTGAAGCGTTACAATTTAAGGATTTAATAATACAGTACTATATAAATATAATTATATAATAATTAAATAATATTTATAATAATTAATAATATAAATAATATAATAATAATTAATTAAATATATATAATTAAATAATAATAATAATAATAATAAATAATAATAATAATATATAAATATAATAATATAATAATTAATTAAATATAATATCATTAATAAGTATAATAAATAATAATAATAATATATAATAAATAAATTAAATAATAATAATATAATAATAATATAATAAATAATAAAATAATAATAATAATAATAAAATATAAATATAAATAATATTTATATATATATAAAAAAATATAAATTCTACTTATTTAAATACTTAAATAACTGATATTTAAATATATAAATTAAATAATGAAATTAATAATATTAATAATAAAATAATAATAATTAATAATATAATATATATATATAATTTAATATAATAATTAATATATGCGATACGGGCAAAGGGTGCTCGGACCACTTAGTGAAATATAGATATCCTTATGTCTCCGACTCTCCCTAATGCACCTTTATGTGGAATTCTTTTTATATTATTATATTATTTTTGTAAATCACGGTCACCTAACAAATGGTTATAAATGAATACATAAAAATAATTAAATTATGATTAATTCTAATATTATATAAAAAGTTATTATTAGTTTTTTGAATAATGCTGAGTCGCCTGACTGTATGGAGGTGAGTGAAGCGGACTACACCTTGAGGGGTTAACTCAGACTCACCTTACTGTATTTAAATTACTTGATCCTTTTAACTGATAATATGAATAATATCATATATTATTTTTATATTTTATTATATAATTATTTACTTATATAAGTTAATTATAATTTATCAATATTAAAATTCGTAAAAGTAATAAAAATGTAATCAAATGTTAAATATTACAAAATATTGAAATTTTGAGAGAAAAAATTCTAAGGTTGGTCCGATTCCGTACCTCTCCGCTCTATTATTTAATAATATTTGATACATCACTCATTTTATTTTAGTATTTCAATTATTTTTTTATTTAAAATATTCTCAATTATTTTTTAAAATTTCACTTTAATATATATATACCATAACTTTATTTTATTATATTAAAATTATTATACATAATATAAAAATGTTCAAATAATAATACGTAAAATACGAAAAACAAATGAGTTGTGTCTGAATAGATGACACCACCATTTTCTACAATCTTCAAATTTATTAACGGCGTGGAGTGAATCGGACCTAAGTTAGGTATATAATATACCTATACCGTTTTTTTTGCCACTAATACTGTTTGAATAATCATAAAATTATATTTATATAACCTTTTTCTTATATAAATAAGTCATAACTATAATCATTGTAGATGCCTCGAGTGTATTAACTGAAAAAATAATTAAAATCGATACACAATTTATTTATTATATTTAATTAACAAAGTTAATTTAAAATAAACTCAAACAATTTATTTTTCTAAAAAGTGAAATTCTATTGATAAGGAACATTATTTATAGCTACGCTCTATATTTCTAACATATTTTTACAAAAAATAATTATTTTCAAAGTTTATCTTGTATATTTTAAAATAGTATAGATTCATAAATAAAAACTTTGATAGTTATATTTATACGCTTACGCTAGTGGCTATTAAATGAGACGAATAACAATTTTTTTATTTTTTTAATTTTATTTTTTATTTTTTATATTTTTATTATAAGATGAATAGAACACCGAATATCACCCCTCCTAAAGAGGCCTCGGACCATATTATATATATATATATTCTCGTCCTTATTAGACCACCCTTATATTATTTATTTATATATATATATATTATAATATATTATATATATTATATAATATATATATATATATATATATATTGAACATTATTATGCAACTTTACTATAGATTTTATTATACTTTTGAATTCTTTATTATGTAAATGAAATGTGGAAGATGGACAACTTGGAAAATGGAAAAACAAGCTCACATATTATCAATGAACAAAAAAACAAATTATATTAACAAACACTCACAATATATTATAGCTCACAGTAATCTTTGGAACACAAAAGACGGTAGTAATATCAATAATAGTAGAATATATTTTTTATGTTTTTAATGCAGCAAATTTCTACAAACCCCTAGGCTTGTTCCAATTTTCGTTGGCACACTTCCACTACCAAGGACATAAGGCTTGCTCAGAATGAACAGCACTAGTTTTCTGGACCAGTTATAAAGGTAATTTTTATTATATACTATTATAAATCTGCTATTATTGTTATAATAAGTGAATTTATTAATTTTCCTTGACCTCAATCTTTTGTGTTTACTATTTATAATAAGTCAGAAATTGATAGATATACAAAGAGAAATTCAAATATACCGATTTTATGAAAATTAATGAATATCTACTCTAAAAAAATCATAATGAAGAATATGTGATAAAACGAAAAATTAGTCGCTCTCTTTTAGAGAAATAGTTACATTGCCTCTCAAGTTTGTTTAAAATATTCACCATAGACTTTTCTAATATATTGATATCGTTGGTTACAGCGTAATAAAAAACAAAATTCAGGTTATCGATAGGTTTTTATAGTATTATACCACATAGAAATATACTATGTATAATTAACAAATGTTCACTATCATAAACCTGTAACTAAGGAGTGGCCTAAATGAGCAGCTATTTTTATATGAGGTACCACTAATTTTTATTAAATATTACAGAAAAGTCTAATGGGAATAATTATATTTATAACTTTCTAGAGGACTTAGTATTTAAACTTTTTTCGTAAGAGACTTAATAGCGATTTAGTTTCTTTGTTTTCATATACTATTACTTATTTAAATCCCATCATCTTATTGCAGTACAATCAACTAAATAATTTTATTTATAAAACTAAAAATTTCTTATTTTTTTTATTTTTTTTAATACAAATCCTAAGGGGAGTTTTTTACAACTTTAAGAGGCTTTAACTTTTACTTTTTTTACTAAGGAGAGCGACGATTTTCGTTTTCACTATTCTTTATTATTATTTTTTAGAGTAGGCCTATATTATGAATGATTTATTTTCATATAAAAATACCGGAGTGAAACCCTTGGGTAACAATTACACCATAAAATCATTTCAAGTTTTAACTCCCTTTATCGCTACTTCTTTAGATGCATTTACTATGCTTCCAGTTTAGTTGCTTCCGCAACGGCATCTCAAATTACCATATATATATTTTGTCTTTTTATCTAAACACAAAATGCGACTATTTGTAATATATATATATATATATATATATATTTTATATATATATTATATATATATATATTATAATATATATATTATATTATATTATATATATATATATATATATATATAACAATGAATGTGAGTGAAGCGTAGCACTTTAAAAGTTTTCCATTGAGTGGTCATTTTAACAATAGAAATGTAAGATTATATATACAAGAATGTTTTAAACAAATTATCAAGCAAATCGCTTTACTCTCTAAGCCAACCTTGACCATAAAATCTCCTTGAGAATAGGAAAGCCAAACACCCTTGGGCTAATAACCTTATTTCTTTGCGTTAATGTTTTGCAACAAAAATGTATATGTTACCAGAACGAAGCATTGTACAGATCACATAATATATATATAGGTGAATATAATTAATGTGTATCTAATAAACGGAACCTCAACATTTCAATTTAATATTTTAGTCTTTTCCGTCTGAATTCTATTCCGCATACCGTTGTAAAATTTTAAGAAATAAAATAAAACATGAAATTTTAAATGAATGGGGACTGCTTTGTTATTCTCGATCAGAGTTTTAATACTTATTCAGCTTAGAATTTTGACATGGGAGAAGTTATCCATTCTATTGGCAATTCGTGGTATTTTTAATATGCTATTGCTCAAGTGCATTAATAAAAAGTAAGAGACTTATTTTATTATAACAGTGTAAACTAAAGTCGCATTACTTGAGATTCTTTATATATTGATGATATTCCATATAGTTTTCAAGACTATAAGTTTACAAAAGCACATATTATGTGACAATTCATGCAAAGTCCATTAACAATTCGGGGAGAACATAGACTCATAAAACAAATTATTCCAACCAGCTTGACTCTCACACTTGAAGAGTCATGTAGTTTGTTTAATAACTACGTTCCTCAATTACTAATTTCTTCGTATTAAATAACTTTTATTTTATTTTGGCACATATTTTATATTATATATATATATAATATATATAACTATATTACATATTATATATATAGATACTATAGATCTACCGTTTTGTATACTATACATAACCTGGAAAAACAACCCAAGATTACTATACATTATATATATATATATATATATATATATATATAATTATATATATATAATATTATATATATATAATATATTATATATATATATATAATATATTATATATATATATATATATATAAAATCAGGGGCGTAGCCAGGGGGGCTGAGGGGGCTGCAAGCCCCCCGGAAATTTTCGCAGTGAAATTTTTTAAGGCAGAAAACAAACTACAAACATATTATATATTATTATAATATATATATATAATATATATATATATATTGATATATATATTATATATATATATATATATATATATATATAATATATATTATATATATATAATATATAGATTATATTCGAAGGCTCTTATTCAGAAAAAAATCGAAAGCATAGAGAAAAACAACTGGACACTCAAAATAAAGACAAACCTTGTGAAGGAAAATAGCAAGAAAAACTTGTACAATAACTTGAAACCTACGTTTTATGTTGGCCAGCAAGGTCATCTCGCATCTACAGACGGGCTCAAGTGACTCTGGACGTATTGAATTATCAATTCTTCAGCTGAAAATGGGCGGAAATTTAAGAGGCTTCTTAGGTTATCGAGGAATGGGGTGACCAGAAATTTGAAGAACCACTCACTTTTATCGTGCCAAAAATTCATAGCTCTTAGGGCTTACTTATTCAGAGCTACACGTTTAGGCATCCTTCAGAATCTTGAGACATTCCAATCACTTAGCTACCTATACACTATTGATGGACTCATTTTACTTTTAGATGCATCAAGGATCATCTTTTGGGATTTACCACCCTATAGTAAAGATGATCATCATTTGTATGGAAAGTCGAAACTATATGTTTAGATAAATATAAACCAATATTCTTTCAAATGGCGATGGTTAGTTGATACTGATATTACATGATTTGACCCTCAGACGATATACAGTTTTGTGACTTTGTGTAAGGTCGCGATTGGTGGTGATTTGCGAGGTGATGTTCAGATCTCTTTGTGGTGGGAATTTGTGGGAGGTTACGAGGATTTTCATATATATCATCTCCGTTCTGATCCCATAGATATATTAGACTCGTATATCTCATTGGGTAAAGCGGTGGAGCGCAAAACTGCCTCTATGGTTTGGATGATAGTACTAGCGGATCTAATCTTGGGATCTATTTAAGGGACTTGAAAATTTAACGAAATGGACCAAGAGAGATAGTATATGCTGAGGGCGGATTCATCCGCGGTGATTTTAGAGTCATGAGTTTTATTTACGGCGTTTTACACTTAAGTATCCTTTAACCAGTCTCGTATACATTCACAATTACGGAATATGTTAGACACTGCAATCATTGATTTAGAGGGATATACTGTACTCCTCTATGTTTCACTTACTAATTCAGAGGTAGCAATTCGAATAACTCGTGCATTAGGATTGGGATTGTTCATTACTGAATTTTGCAAGGTTTGCTATTTCGAGTATTTTCGACTTATCTAGTATAGGCGCACATATATTCTTCTTAGGGATAGTATTCTTCATTATAAGAGTATACTCTGTGACTACGTCACTTACCACAATTTAAGCAATTACTAATAGGCAATCGATGGGCAGGACTAACTTATAGGATGGTTGATGCGTCTTGTTTACGAGCCATGGTGTTTAGGGCTTGTTCCAGTCTTTCTGTGACAGATCCTTGAGAGGGGCAAGTCACCTTGCCCGATATGTGAGAAGTGAAATCACACACACGCACTCGCGCTGGTGAATTAATGCGGACAGAAAGGGCTTTGGTTGTTAACGACTTTTACATCAGAGGTAAGATTTTCTTGAAAGATTTTATAAATCAAATTATTACGGTTTTAAGTAAATTTGGCTTGGAATAAAACCGGTACAACATTGTCATTAAAGCAGTTCACGAGTGTCATTTGGACATTGTCAGTGCAATACACTTTGGTGAAAGAATTATTAAAACTTCTCGGGGAAACAGTGAGACAAAAATGCAGAACGCGTTTAAAAGATATTCCAGCAGGGGCTAAAAATCGTAATAGACTCCGACCAGCTTAGGTATTGAAATAAGCAATTCCAAGAACGTACGAAGGTTTTCAGAAACATCGGTTGTAGAGTGTGCCTACATTAGGTATCCAATGGCTATTCAGGCCGCATCTCAGTTTTTTTATTCCGTTTATTTGATCGTATGGCCTGAAGGTTGTTTTCTGATTTTCTCAGATTGACTGCACGTGGTTTCGCGTCGCTTCGTGGCGGCATCGCAGAGACGAACTGGATCGCATGGGGTTACTTCAGTATCATGTCTTTAACGACGGATGGTTCCCAAGACAAGTGCCATAGTGGCCTTCATAACGGAGCGGCCTTTATTGAGTTAGTGTTTTGAGCGTCACTCATTCGAAAAAAGCGGTTACCTTGTTTGTCTTTATAAGGACGATCGCTTCCCAGACCACCCTCAGAGGGCATATTTGTAAAGGGGAGCTCGGTGCGTCTGGAAATGGCGTAATTTTACTGGGTCTGCTAGGAGTAACGGAACTGAGAAACGCAAAAATTCTGCGATATCGCGTTTGATTTGGTGAAGCGGTCGCTGGGGCGCACAAATTTTAGAGGCTTTCCTACACTCTTGCTTACTCTCTCGCTGACACTTCCTCTTAGCAGTTATTTTTGCCTGTATCATCCGCCAACCATGTGAGACAAGACCTTCTGTTTTCCGATTCATTTAGAGTGGCGTCTGAAAACGCGTATTGGAATAGTGGTGTGCGAGGCGGGAGGATACGCACTCTTTACAGGATACGGTGGTCACGGCAAATAGCTCTCTCTTTTATACTGTCATTATTCATGACGAGATCCGCCGGCGGCGGTCGGCAATATAGAAGTTTCAGGAATCAAACTGATATAAATATTTGATTGCATACTACCTTCTTCAGTACAGAAAGATATGTAAGATTGGGTCGACACATTGATTCTTTATAAGGTTTATAGTTATTGGTTACATTCATATATGTTAAATATGATATCACTGATGGTTTTATATGATTTTGGTAAATAACTATAATACTATGTTACACTAATTTAAAACTGGGTAACTTTTTTAGATGCAAGGACCGATTCTATGATTTATAAATAGGTATTATATTTTTAAAACAATTATCAGGGTGTCCAAAAATCAATTTTAATCTTTTACTAGGTCGTTGGAGAGTTGTAAGAATACTTAAATTTGGCGGGAAAATGTTATAGGAAAACCTCTAATATATTATATGGCAGTCATTCTGCATAATTAATAATAATTTTAAAATATATTACAACTCAGTATATATTTCAGATAATTATATACGAGGTATCACTGAAAAGTATATATATCTAAATATATATATATTATAATATCTCTCTCTTATATTCTTTCTATTTATTATTATATTATATATATATTAAATATAATTTTATTAAAAGGTAAAAGGGTAATAGGTAACATTTTAAACTATATTTATCATATATATATAAATACTTATTTATATAATATATTATTAGTGTCTCTTTACTATACCTATATATATATATATTCAAGTAAATATATACAAGTTAATACATCAATATTAGCTTCAATTTTTGCCCTAGACAACTACATAAGAGTAGGTGATATAGTAATGTATTTAATATACATATAGAGCGTCGTTAGTGGTATACTGATAATGTGTATTACACTTAACTCATATCATAGGTAATATATACTCATGATCAATATTACACTTAGTATCTCATTAATATATCATCTGTCTTGACTTATAGTTTATATAATACTTTGATACTATCTCAAACTCACTATAATCAGATATTTTTTAATACTTAATATCTCAATTTAATATTATTATTTTATATATAACCTATTTTAAATAATTTAATGAATGTGGGTAGACATCTAAATTATTTATTAATTTATATGATCCTTTAATATTGTGTACAATAATATATAACTTATATTTCCTCAATGTATAATACTTATTTACAGCATTAATATATTAAGTTTTTTTAAACTTTTTTAAAAGTGATAAGTAGTGTAGTTTGATATAGTGACTATACTAATATATATTATATAATATACAAGATAAATATAGATTAATATATTGTGTAATACATAGTAATATATGAGTCTTAAGGACTCTTCGAATTAAGTCATATATATTAATTTAAAAGTTCTACATACGCCTCACGGATGCATTGAGCAGTATTCTCACATGAGGGGTATATACATCTAGGATAAGATTTCCACTTGTAAGATCCGGACTAGGGGTCGAAGCAGAGAGCCTCCTTGACATGTGTTTCATATCAGTAACGCTCTAGCTGTACCTTGTTTATTATATCATCAAATATGGAAAAGGCTGCACATTCCTCACTTATAATGATATAATTTTCTAATCATAGGATATAAACATAATATAAATATATTAGGATAATTAATATTATTACACAAAATAATCATTATTAGTAATGAAGCTCACTATATATATTAAAGTATAGAGTGGGTTAAATCAATGATATACATATGAGTATTTTTAAATTAGTAGAGTGACTATCATAGTAATCAATAAATCTAGTAGAGGTTTTCGTAGGCCAAGGGATGAGCAGGGGGGCTATCATATAGACCTCCGCTTAAAATCCTGAGGTCGGAAATAATGTAAGCTTAGATCCATTATGTAAGGGCTGAGTTTGCAGATTCCGACGATATATTGGAGTGGGAGGGTAAGGTGGTAATTTAGTAGGAAAAATTTGAAGGTATATATTACTGAATTATTTCAGCAAAAGTATTAATATGACAAAAAACTCTATACATTGTTTATTTTAGTTTTTAAAATGTGTGTTGTTCGTTTTCATTAGTTGGCTTGAAGTGCATTTTCTAATTATTCTGTGTGTATTTCTTTTATGAGCACTTCTAGGCTTCTTTTGACAGTATTCTTTTCGCGGTGGGACTCTCAGTATTGTCAATAGCATTCTGGGCGCTGCATCAAATTAGCTGATATATAGTATATTTTTGGGATTTTCTAGGTGTAGGTAAGCTCTATATATTTGCGGTTTATATTATTTGATATATATAGTTGTTTATATAAGTTAATATAAGTATTTATATATTAGTATGGTATATATGAATGTCAATGTGTATTCTATATATTAGAATATATATAATATATATAATATACTATATAGGTTAATTTTTGTTGCATATATATATATAGTGGGTCATTATAATATATATATATATATTATTATTATAAATATTATATATATATATATTTATATACTTGTGACTATTTATATTCTGGCCTTAATCCTGATACGTATATTTATACTTATTAATGGTATCACTTATATTATTATTATTTATACAAGCATCGCATAATCGACATAACTTGCGGGTGGTGCTACATTTAATTTAATTTTAATTTAAATCATTTAACATATTATTAAATGCAAGTTAAAATGTACAGTTAAATCATACGACACGCTCTGGAAACTTTTAAACTCGGGGCTTATTGTTTTTACATGCTTATACTGCTCTTAATTACTTCATAATGTTTTTAATGGGTTATAATTAACCCAAGAAGCTTCCAATTTGCTTTAGACTCAATATAAGTTATTACTATTAACATATTTTGTATTTTTGATTTTGAATACTTTTTATTCTCAAACATATTATGTTTTTATTTTATTTTTATTTTTATTATTTTATTTATTTATTCATTTTTTTTTATTTTATTCTTAATTAATAATTATAGGTGTATTTTTATTTATCCTAAATTATAATTCCATGAGGGAAAAAGTCTACATTAATGCAATTGAGTGTTTTTGATTATTTAAATATCTCTAACACTCACAGACACTCCCTAACACACACACACAAGTACACACTCACACACACACACACTAACACTCACAACAGAAACACATCAGACACACGAAGCGAAACAAAAATTACACAACGCAACATCAATAACATACACTATCAACGTATAATTTAATTAAAACATTTATGTTTTTAAATTAAACACGTACATTATATTACTAATATACAATTATATAACTAAAATAATTTCAAAAGTTTCTTAAAAGTTCTATATTAATAATCAATCATATTTATATCTTTGAACATAAGAATTATTTCATTATAAAGAGTAATTTTGCTTTGGTGAATTCTAAAATTTTATAACTATCATATGTTTTAAAATAATTTTACTAAAATTTTAATAGAAATTTTATTAAAACATATATTTTACGGTACCTTTAAGCAATCAAATCAAGTAAATCAGTACGTAGCAGAGCTCCCTAGCACCCCTCTTCAACTCAAGCTATGCTCCACGATATTTGTTTTCTATTGACTTATTATACTTAGCTTTTACAACATCTTATTAGCCACACTGTTAATAATGTATATAATACAAAATTCATTTTTTCTCGTTTTAAACATATAACTCATGTATATTATCATAATTATATCATAAAAAGTTTTCAATTTAGAAATAACAATTATTCACTTTACATTTATATAATTCGTGTCTTCATGTTAACTAAATTTTTCGTACAAAGTTTTGTTTAAATAATAAGTCGGCATTCATCTATATATTTATTATGGTATTTATGGTATTATATTTCTAGTAATTGACAATTCCAGCGACGAGACAACAGTGCACCACAACAACGCCACACTTCCTGTAACACAGATCGCTAGACAACTGTGTCCTCGCTTCTGTAAAATGTGTTAAATAAACTTTTTAGGAGTTCCTAATAAGTTTCTTAATGGATAAGTTTCTTAGTACCCCGGGGCGAATTAGGCCTAATACCAGTAAATAATTATGAGTTCTCAGAACGTGTAGCTGCCGGTCGACTGTGCTAGTCAAAAATGTGTCGTCGAGATATAACATACGTTACGGCCTAACATTTAGGCCTACAATTGGGGATCACCATGTTAAAGCTTTTTTGTCATCCGGTTGTTGATTTAAAGCTCCCTAAATTCGCAAGTGGGTTCCTCAAAAGTGTACTATGGTGCCAGTATAGACATAGACATTGAGATCCAATGTATTATCATTTGTATCAATAATATACTTTTTCCAAACTGAAACATACTATTCGGGTCGGTAAGTATACTTTTAAGTCAAGCATAGTAAGAAGAGAAATGTTCCTTTCCTATGATGAGTGGAATGGAGTAAATTCCTTATTACTCTATACTGAACTGCGCATGTGATTGTCGAGAATTATTTTATCGACTTTTGAAAATTAAATTATGTAAAAACATGTTTTTATATCCTGAGCCTTACTGTGTATTGGGTGAAAAATTAATCTTAGGTTTCTATTAAACATTAATATATTTAGCGCAAGTGTATGTTTTTAGATCAGCATGACTACATTTTATAAATCATTAACTCATCTCGTTTTTGAGCATGTTAATCGGATGCACAAGTTCTCTGATTATGTTATAAAAAGTGTTCTAATTTTCAACTAAGTGTATATCATGATTCACTTTAACAGGTATACCTCAATACAATGACATTGTTACCAGTGGAAATCAAGATCCCGGAAGTAGGGTTTCATTCTATTATAATATATAGAATATATATATAAAGAGTTATGGATCTGAATTTTTCAAGTGTGCTACCATATACCAATTGTTATAAATACCAAACGTATTTTCATGAGTCCGATGAATTACTTTGTAATATGTACAAATCCACTGAAGAGTGGCTAAGAATTACTTTTACCAATAAGCTAGATTTAAATCACTGGAAGCCAAAACTGTTTATTTAGCACTTGAACGAAGGATACCTAAAGATATAAGTACAACTTTATCTTTATATAGCACTTTATATAAATGCTATAAAACAATAATCAGTTTGGAAGTAGATTAATGGAGAGAAATAATGTAAATTCATGCGGTATTTGAACCTACTCATATGTATATTCTACTTTCAGGTCTAACGCACTGAATATATATGATCAGAGGTTTAAGTCAGTACGATGTTAATATGCTCAGATGAAAATAGACAATGTATATTGATATAATTACGTGACGCGATAATTCATTTACTAGTTTATACCGAATACCATACGCTCATTTATAAGATAAATCCTGGTCGATGATCCTCCGATCATTATCGACTGCTTCCTAAGTTTTATAGATGTGCAGAAAATTCATCAATCTAATTATAGAATACATTGGCAAGTAAAGTATTTTTTAATGCAGGTATGTATCCAGAATTAGTATAATATTACTATGATACTGATGAAGGAATCTTTTTACATAGATACTTCTGTAAGGTTTAATGATAACACGAAACTTTTTCATCGATAATGCGATTTTTGCATTGACATATTTTGTAAAGATATTAGAGAGTTTTAAATATGGAAATATTAGTTACTATAACATTACAATATGAAAAGATGGTATGTGGAGTGTATATATTTAATGTTAACCTTATACATATAAACCATTGTAAATATATTTAAATCAATCATTACTAGTTATATATTTAATTATAATATTTATTAAATATTTAATTATATATATTATATTATTATATATTATAATATATTATATTAATATATATATTATAATTAATATATATAATTAATTATTATAATATATAATATAATATATTTAATTATTATAATATTATATATTTATATAAATTAATATATATTATATATATATTTAGTAATTATTAATGTAATTATTAATTCTAATTAATATAAGTAAGTATTTTTTATTATCCTTATTTTTACTTTCTTAAATAAATATTTCCATGTATGTTAAAGTTATGAATGTATATTAAAAATTTAAAATATAAAAGTTTAAAATATTTTAACTATACAGTATATTCTATAAAAGCGGTTTACAAAACAATAATGAAAAACTAGTTTTTAAAGTATCTAATTTGCAAAAGACGAGAAAATCTTTTCTCTACCATTAAACAAAAGCATTAATATAGTAGTATAGGATTTTAACTATCATCATACAAGAAAGGAAAACATTTCCTTACTTACCTGCTTAAAGGATCATTCCGATCCAACAGAAAGATTTCAGTTTGAAATATATTTTAAAATAATAATAACATTGAGACTTCTCGATTTTGTCTCTATCGAGGATTACAACACTCTACACTTTTTATGACTGGTATTAGTGCTTTAAATCAACCAGGGATACAAAATAGTTTTATCCACAAATTAGGCCTAAATTTAGGTAACGTAGTTCTATTATTACTACTAACCACATTTTACAGAATAGAGGTTCATTTGAAATAATTATTTTGACCTGTATTAGGCCTAATCGCACCGGGGTACAAAACAGGCATTTTCCTACATTTAGGCCTAAATGATGTTTATTATTTCTATATCACATTTTTACAGAACTGAGGTTCGGTTTCGTATCTGTAAGGAGTGAGCGTTGTTGTGTTTTCTCGTGCTGGATTGTCATGTACATAGATAATAATAATAATAAAAAGAAAATTGAATTATTTAAAAACTTTTATGAAATATTTTTTAGATAAATTGAGCGTAATATATATATTAATTATTGTAAGTGAAATAATTGTTTTTTTAAATAATCCCTATTGAGAATATTTTTAATAAATTACATGTTATGTTATCAGGAGAAGAACTTATATTTTGTTATTTTATACTTATAATCATGTGCTAAAGATGAGTAAAAAGCATGTAAGTCAATAGAACATAAACGTGGCACAGCTTTGGTGAAAGAGGTGGCCTGAGGGGCTTGCCTTAACTGAGTTACTGATTTATTGCTTAAGTTACGTAAAATATATGTTGTTTAATAACGATTATCATAAAATTTTGTCAAAAATTAAGGAAAAAACTTTGAATAATTGTAAGAAATTTATCAATCAAAAACTTGCACAGCGAATAAAAATGATTGGCTGAAAAAAAAATATATTGATTTATTTATAGAAGTATTTAAAGAAACTTTTGGAAATAATTTTTATTTATTAATTTGAGAATAGCATATAAAAATATATTTTTTTTTATTTATAACAATGTTTCATAATTAATTATCGAGGTTTATAAATATAAATAAGTGTGTGGCTTGTGTAGTGCGTTTGTGTGTGTGTGCATATGTGTGTCAAACAATAATGGTTGCTAAATATATATCATAAATTCAAACTTTCACTTATTAAAAAATATTACACAAAGTTATTAATATATAATATATAAAAGTAGATAAATAAATTAATAATATAGAGAAATTTAAAATAATAAAATAAAATTAAAATAAAAATAAAAAAATAACATAAATCAAAAGGAAGAAAAGGCTTAAACCGAATTTAAATACCTTCATGTTTATATAATATAATTATTGAGTTATTAAAAAACATATGTGAGATAAGCAGTAAAACATATGAGTTAAAGCAGTCAAAGCAGTAAAACAAGCATACTAATCCCCTTTGTTGCTTATGGTATAACACCTCTATTGATTTTACTGATTTACTGTTTTTAAGGTATGGTTAAATGTTAATAAATATTATGAGTTAAAGCAGTAAACATATGAAATTATGTTAAAGCAGTAAAAGCAGTTAAACACTAAAGCATACTAACTCCCTTTGTATGCTAGGTAACACTCATTCTATTGTATTTACTAGCAATTACTGCTCTTAAGGTATGTAACTATTGATTATATAAATATCATATAATTGATTATTAAAGGCAGTAAAACAATTATGATTTTATTAAGTCATAATCGCTAGTTAAAACTAAAAGTCATATCTAATCCCTTTTGGTGCTAGGTAACACTGATGATTTGATTTTACTGATTTACTACTTTAAGGTATGTAATGTTAATTAAAATATATTGAGTTAATATATTCAATCAATATATTTAATTGAGTCATTTAATACAATAGCAGTAAAGCGTAAAACAAAAAGCGCATACTTTAATATTCCCATCGCTTGGTGACTTAATTGTAATTCTATTGTATTTATTGACTGTATATTAACTGAGCTTTAAGGTCTGTAAATCATATATATGTTTACTAAACATAAGTCTTAAATATACCCAAAAAAGTTAAAATGTATTATATATTAGTTATTTATTATTATTATTATTATTATTATTCTAAGTTATTACTCACATCTGAGTCCTTTATTGTTCTTCACTTTTACATCAATATTTTTAAAAAATTTATAATATATAATAAAGTGATATGAAGAATCTAAATACTAAGAAATAATATTATTGCTATAATATATATATTATTTGAGTTTAATCAGTAAATCTAGCAAATGCAGTAAAACAAGCCTTATCTATCCCTCTCTAGTTTCTAGGTTATTCAATTGTGATGCTATTCTGATTTACTGTTTTATTTGCTGATTGTAAAGGTGCTGAACTACCGTATATTGTTTGTTTTTTTAGGATAAAAGGAGTGTTTAAGTTGCAGTAGAAAGATATGAATGAACTCATAGTTAAGGGGCGATATATATTCAAAGATATGTTTATCAATTAAGTTATCAAAATATGAAACTACGTGTGTGTGTTAAATTAATGAATAATTAGTCTGTAATCTGATTTACACCGGTTTTTAGTTACTGTTAAGTGGAGGAAGACGAATGGTTATTTAATAATAAAAATGTTAAAGTTTCAGAAATAAAAATGATAAAAATGATATCACAGTAAAATAATAAGATAACTAATTAACTACTATTTTTCTATTCGCGCGGGAATATGCGCCTGCGGCGCGCACGTGGCGGGCGGAGAACGCGGGGATTAATTGATGACGGGCGCCATCGTCGGTGGCGCGGGTACGCTGAAATATTGCGTCCTGCGGGCGCATATGACGCGCGCGGGAACGCGGTTTGTACGCACCTGCGGGTGCGCGGTTGACAGTCTTTGCGCGGGAAGGACGCATGATGTACCCTGGTGGTCAGCTTATTTTGTCTAGGGGAACAGACAACAATATTAAAGCTCTAGAGATTTCATTGAATAGATAGGAGTAAGGTCAGGTTATAAAACTGAAAATAGCATAAAATCCTTTACTGGGAAATAAATAATTAAATAAAATAATCTAAAATTAAAATAAAATAAACAAATCCTAGCACTTATAATATTAAATCACTCAATAAGACTCTACTATAGCCTTAATAACATAAGGGGATAGGCATACACAATATTAGAGATATTAATTACACTATTATGATAGAGGTAAGGCTTATGAAATAGCTAAACTACTCAGTACATAAGACATGACAAACATCATAGCAACTATATAATTATATCCCGACAATACGTGATTACCTAACATAGCCTTAAAATACGTAGGGTAGGAACATCAATATTGGGCATTCTAGGCTCAGGTTTTGGGTGGAGCCATTCACAGTTGAACCGTCACAATAGATCTGAGTCATCAAAAGATGACATCGATCACGTAGTAGATGGTATCAAAGTACTTCATCATCGGATGATATCATAATATAGGGGTAACGTCAAAGATGCGGATCACAGATGAGTCATCGCAAACGTGGTGTAGTCAGGTGGTGAGAAGGGAGGGTGTAAGTGGTTCAGTACACATAGTGTGTGTGTGTGATTGTGTTAGATAGTGTGTGTGTGTGGTGTGTGTGTGTATGTGTAGTGTGTGTGTTTGTGTGTATGTCTTTGTGTGTGTCGCTGTATTGTGTGTCGTGTTTTCGGTTGTGTGGCTGTGTGATCAACCCGGGAATCTCTGCAAATCTATAATTACATTATCACTCTATCTATATATCTCTCTATATATTATATATTCTCTATCTCTATCTTTCTCTATCTCATCTTACATATACCCTAGATACGCCACTAATATATTAATAATATTATATATATTAATATATAATTATATATATATATAAATTATATATATATAATATATATATTAATATATTATATATATATATAATTATAATATTTATATATATATATATATTATTATATAATTTATATAATAATATATATTAATTATTATTATATATTTAAAATATATATATAATTATATATATTCTATATATATATATTATTATAGTTATTGATACTATAGCCAAATTGGTAGGATTTGATTCAGTTGACATATAACAAATTGAAAAGTACTACCTAGGGGTAGTTTTGTAGATTTATGCATGTAGCATCTAATATAGTTTTGAGTAGTATATAATGGGTATATATATATATTATATATATATTGACAAAACCTTCTAATAATACACATATGGCTTTTTTACTTGATCTTACTCTAATATATATTCTTTATAATAGATTTTTATATAATTATAATATATATACTATATAATATAAATATATTATATATATATATAATATAATATATTATACTATATATTATATAATATATTTTAATATAGTTTATATATATATATATTATATATATTATTTAATTATGTATTTTATTTAATTATATTAATTATAAATTATATTAATAAATATATTATAATAATTTATATTAATACTCGATTCTCAATTCATTATCTATACTAGAGTACATTAAAGACTCGCATACCTTCGTTATCGGTATCTATTACCGTGGATCATGGAGCATAATCATTGATATCCTATATTTGTCAGTGGATAAGGTGATAGAGTTCTATCTTTTAGTTTATATTATTTGAAATTTAATAACTCACGTATAGTAACTAGATACAGGTTAAAAGTACTAGGGCATTGATCTTGTATCAAAAGTGTAGAGCTATAAGAGATCAGAATGAAAAGGGACGGAGGAAAATTCACTGAGAGTCATAAGACCTAATAACGTGTGTTTAGTGAATTTATAGTGTGTGTTGTGTATGTGTGTGTGTGTGTGATGCTGTGTGTGTAGTGTGTGTGTGGTGGTGTATGTGTTAAGATGTATAGAGTGTGGTGTAGGTGTTGTAGGCCAATGTTATAAGGATATAGATAATACCAGTAGGAAGGTTATTAAAAACCTTATATACATGCCTTCAAGTTAGGAACGTTACCTACATGCTTTCAAGTGATCGGTACAAACCTTGATACGGTTTCAAGGTCAGAAATGGTATCAAAG
>JABUQX010025941.1:0-10000 GCA_015478945.1 Trachelipus rathkii
CAGTATACTTCGTTCAGATCGTTGGGTGTTGCTCGTTTCACATTTATCGTGGCTGCTTTCGCGTTTTCGTGCGCCGCTTTCCTGAACCAGGCGCGTCTTTGTGACTCGCCTCCGGCTCCAGGCCCCCTTAAGAATTTCGCCTCTGGCTCCGGCTTCGACTCAGGTCCCCAAAGATTTTGGCTCCAGCTCTAGCCCTTCAAAAAATTTCGACTCGACTCCGGCTCCACTCAAAACCTTGCGGCCCCGCTGCTTCGGCTCCCGGATCCGCAGCCTGGTTGTGGGAAGATATATGCTCGGTATTATTGGTTAAAAAGTATCAGTGACGAGGACTGGTGGTGAAAGAACAAGGTGCGACTGAGAAATCATTGAGGATATGTGGGTTAAATTTTACGTGAAACAATGATTGAAAACGAGAGAAGATAATTGTATTTAGATTTTATAGATTTAGCAACTGATATATGGCAGGATTAATAAGGAAGCTCTGTGGTAGGTGTTATTTCTATATGGTGTTGAGGGTAGGCTTCTGAATGGAATGTAAAGTACGTATAACGATAGTGAAGCGTTTGTAAGAATAAATGGAGTTGAAAGTGATTGGTTTTAATATTATGGGTGGTATGGATGCTATGATCTCCTTGGTTATTCTTTTTATATATGGATGTGGTTATGAAAGAGAGGTAGGAATTGGCAGGAAAGGTGTAAGAATGATGGAGAATGGAAGAAGTGGAGGGTGTCCTCTTGTGAATGCGAGATGGTTTTGTGTGGACAATCTGAAGAAAGTTTGAAGAGGATTGGTAAAGGGCTTTGGCAGGGTGTGAATAAGAAGGAATTTGAAAGTAAATGTAGATAAGGGTAAGATTATGGTAGTGAATTAAGAGAGTCCGAGGTGTAAAATCATGCTAGATGGCGAGCAACTGGAACAAGTGTGTGAGTTTAGATATTTAGAAATGTAGTATGAAAGGGAACTGAACGTGTAGGTTTAGTGGGAAAGTTACAAATGGTAGGAAGGGGGCTTTGGCTGTTGCAATTAAATCTTGGTGGATGCAAGGGGATTAAGTCTTAAGTGCGCTAGGGTTTTGCATGAGGGTATGTTCTTACCTGTGTTATGTATAATAAACGAAACTTAGGTCTGGAATAGAGGTATAGATCTAATGGTACATGTGTTCAGATGATGGACAATCTTAGGGAACTATAGGTGAAAGGTGGATAAATGAAGAAGTAGTATTAGGGAGTTGCTTGGTATGAACAAAGATGTAAATTAGAGAATAAGCGAGAGTACTTTGAGATGGTTTAGTCATATGGAAAGGTTGGATATAGTGGTTGGTTCAGCGGATGTACATTAGTGAGTGTGCTGGAATCGACCGGCACTAAGAGACGAGAAAGAAGAAGTGGGGTTAGTCAGTAGAGATACTGAAGGAAGAATGTGAGTTTGGCTGAGGCAGAAGAAGTTATAATAGGGTGAATAAGGGGTTCTGTGAGGGTATGGTTGTCACCCTGGCGGGGGGATGAACCCCATATTGACAAGAATACCACAGTGGTCCGTCGCAGTCTCGTAAAACCATAAGGTGAATTTCTGACTGCAGAAGTTCTCATAGGGGATAAGGGGACGGTAAAGGGGGAGATTTTCTTTTCGACTTGCGTTATGTTCTTCTATTACTTTTATTTCCAGTGTATAGGGAAAGGAGGTAGATAATAATAATAATAATAATAATAATAATAATAATAATAATAATAATAATAATAATAATAATAATAATAATAATAATAATAATAATAATAATAATAATTATATAATAATATAATAATAAATGTGATGTAAAAATATTTCAAAAACTACAGGACACCATTTATGAAAATTTGGCCTCCTGCAGAATTTTCCTAGAGAATGTTGAACATTTTTCCTTTAATAATAATAATAATAATAATAATAATAATAATAATAATAATAATAATAATAATAATAATAATAATAATAATAATAATAATAATAATAATATGTAGGAAAAAAAAATGTTGGCTTTGTAGAGAGAGAGGTCAGCTGAATAGGAACATGATATGCCAAACAAAATCTGGACATGAAATAGGGAATGCGTTTGTGTTAGAGGGTGGAAGAGAAGCATGTAGGTGTGCTAGGTAGGAAGTAAGAATTCCAATAGTGAATGGTGGAATGACGAGGTGATGTAAGAGGTGAAAAGTAAGAGAGCTGTGTGGTTGAAAAGACTAAGATCCAATGATGAGATTTCTAAAGAAAAATGCAGGGAAATCTACAGGGCAGACAGGCCAGAGCCGTGAGCCCAGGGTTTGGGTGGAGCCAGGGCAGGAGGCGAAGGAATTTTGAGGGCTGGAGCCAGGAGCCGGAGTCAGGCAGAGATCTTTGGGTGCCTGGGCCGGGGCCGGGTCGGAGGCAGCAAAAATTTCGAGGACTTGGAGCCGGAGCCGGAGTCAGACGCAAATGCTCTCGGCTCCAGCATTACAAAGGTAAGTAGTACTTATTTTATCCTACAGGTTATATATATATATATATATATATATATATATATATATATATATATATATATATATATATATACTCTCTATATATATATATATATATATATATATATATATATATATTAGTGAAGATAACCTGTTTCATATGCTTCGGTTCATAGTTTCAGGACATTGAGTTAAAAAATGTTTTCATTAAACAGATATATATATTTCACCTATATTTATATATATATATATATATATATATATATATATATATATATATTTATATATGCATATTTATACATATATATATATATATAATATATATATATATATATATATATATATATTTATATATATATATATATATATATATATATATATATATATATATATATATATATATATATATATATATATATATATATATATATATATATATATATATATATATATATATATATATATATATATATATATTCTCTTTCAAAAATATGCTTATGTTTATTTATTGTTCAAAACTAAAAAGGTTCTACTTCTATTGGTAATTTTAATTAGTGGTTATTAGCTTAAACGTCCACATAATCATAATATATCAGTGCCTCTTTGTGCTTGAATATTTTATTCTCATTGGAGATAGAAGTAATTACATTTTGTATGGAATAGTTAGCACAGTTAATGGGAAACAAAGAATTCGTTCATGATTTAAAAAGTTTACCTAACCACCAGTTACTCCTCGAGGTCAAAATACATCTACTGGATTTAAATTAATGCGACATTTTAAAAGCTCTCATCCAAACATTGCTGGGATTGTTAAAGAAAGGTGAAGAAAAGCTGTTCAGGATGAACCTTTGTTTTTGAAAACTCATACTAAAGTGGATACTTCTTTCATTTGTTAAAACGTTCTGTCTACGTCAAATGAAAATTTCATTAGTTTTTGCAAGAGCAGGATTTAAACACTATGCGGAGACATGACTTCGAAACTGGAAGTTCCTTTAGACCGGGAAATATTCGAAAAACAGTTCTGAAGAAGGGGTTAAGCAAAAAAATAAACTTAAAAATTTAGTAAGGGACACTTCTTGCATTCACGTAAGATGCTGCAAAAGGGCAAAACTAAATTATTTTGCTATTAATAGATATATGGGCGTAGATAAAAACAATGTTAATAAATATGTTAGCAGTAAAAGGTACAAATCGCAACATTTCAGCTAATATATCAGAACTTTTTATTGACGTTTTAAAAGAATTCGAGAATAATGAGGCAGAGTATCTAAGCTTAGTTACGGATAGCTCATCAAACATGATCAGTACGATTGAAAAGTAATAAGGACAATACCAATGATTCTCAGAAAGCGTAAATGATATTGATTTTATTGAATATCAAAAAGAAGGAAGTCATAGTTGTTTTCGAATGAACTTGATAAAACCATAAAAAACTATGTTCCGATGACATTAACCTTTCACTGAGGTGTGGGTTCATACTTTTATGTTAGCAGCAGTTGTCAACAATACTCATGCAGTTAATCTTATAAACAAGGCAAAAACAAACAACAAAAGCTTCACGAATCCCAATATTAATGGAGTTCTAAAGATCAAGTTGGGAAAGTTTCAATCTTAGAATCAAGAGATAAGATGAGTACATGTCTTATTACTTTGCAACTAAAGATATATTAGTATGATGCTTGCCAGTACTCCTGAACTTTCTCTACGAATATTAGCGAATCAAAACACTTAAAAATATTCAATCAGAAGTCTTGACTGCAAACTTGTTGTTGTTTGATTTTATCAAATTACATAAATTCAATAGAAAGAAGGAAAATAGGACTGAAAACAAAAATATTTTTGTCTGCCATCTTTGTTGGTCCACAGTTTAGTGTCTTCCTCAGAACCGAAGATCTGATATTAAAGCTAGGAATGTTCTTTGTGAACTAGGACTTAGAATGAATAATACTATAAATCTGGGTCGGAGTCAGATGGTTCAGCAGTTTCAGAATCCTCCTGGTGGTATCTTGTCAGATGAAGAGGTAGAATTTGACCAATTGGGCATGCAGAAAACGACTGAAAAAAGACAATCTTCCGGTACATTATTTCCTACAAATCACTCTGAAATATACAAAATTCTCTAAGGCATTAGATGAAATAATAAAAATCAGCCGGAAATCAAAATTAACAGTTAATTGAGAGGGATTCCCTACTATCTAAATTTTCAAGATGCAGCTTACACAATTACAGCTTTCTCTAGTCAAGTGAATATTGAGCTTATTTTCTGCTTTAAAAGATCATCTAAGATCTAAGAATCATGAGGATTTCATGAGAAGGATTTTATTTTAAGAAAATTGTTTTTGATAAATTTATGGTGCATAATAACAAAGTTCAAAAAGTATCGGATAAGTTAGGAAAATTAAAATTATTTTTAAAAAATACAAAAAATATTTTTAATAAAATTATTCATACTTATCAGATAAAAGAATGGAAGAGTATTTACAAAATCTTTTAAGTGAAAACTATTTTATAATTTTTCCGTTTTAAACTTTTTTTTTTTTATTAGTAAGAAGGAATGTAAATGTTCAAGCAGTTCATCGTTCGAAAGAGAATTGTATTAAGTAGGATTAAGAAAGTGGATTATTCTTTTCTGTATTTCTTAAAATTCTTATTTACTATAAAATATCTGCCGATTGATTTTCGCATTTAATAAAGATGTTTTGCGATGGTCAATATTATTAAGGGATAGAGATATTGTTAATACAAAACGTGGCAATGAAAAAAATTATAACTAGATAACTTACGAGAAAACGTCATGTCGTATAAATAGAAAATAAACTGTGTGTATGATGGACTTGAAATTTTTAAAAATAACGGAGGCAGACCGGAGTCGAACCGAATAATTTAAAATGCTGGAGGCGGAGCCGAAGTCGGAGCCGGCATTGGAAATGATGGGCCGGAGCCGGGTCGGAGCCGGAAAAAATTTGCCAGCTCCTAACTTCTGAGAAAAATGTTGGAAACATATAGGAATGAAAAGAGGAGGGCTAAAATTGCATACATATGAGAAAAAGGTGAGTAACCAGTTTGGAAGGAGGATGAAGAGGACCTACAAGGGATTAGGAAGTTGTTCTGGAAGAAGTACGAATGGTTAACGTGAATATCAGAGGGTACATAAAAAGTCTTATAACGCTCACAGCGTAGGTTTTCTTTAATCCCTCACGAGCCATACACTCCCTACAAAAACTCATACTCCCCACTAGGGACATCATTACCCCATCGCAAACAAGGTTATGGTTACTCACCCCCCAGTGGGATGTCTGCCACCAAAGTAGGGAAAAAGTTAAAAATAAATAGGTAAATTAATAAATATTAACATATGTATATACTCTACTCTCCTCTGTAGAGTGGTGCAGACCCCTAAAGTGGGGTTGAAGCTGCGGTATCCTCTTCGAAAAAAATAAATAAATAAATATGAGAATAGGTTGTAGCCCATACAGAGAAACCTTATGAGGAATCGGAGAAAGAGCTAGTAGATCTTGATTCGGGCATAATCCACCCGAGCAGGAGTCGGAGCCGGATCTGGGAATAAACATATAGTATAACATGCAGAGTGTAGATCTATATGTTTTCAAGAACGAAGAACGCGATTTTGTGTTTCAAAACTCCCAAAATGGGTCCCCCCCCCAAAAAAAAAGAGAAATCTTGTAGGAAAAACGCCCTGAGGGCTTAACTGGGGAAGCTAAAGTGAGGGCCAAAACCCAAAATGGGGTTTCATCCTAAATATTTTTGGAGGAAATTTGTAGGATAACACACATGATACCACAGTAATCATATCTTGTTAAATATACAGAATTTTATTATAGCACCACTTGAATTTATTATTCTCTCTCTCTCTCTCTCTCTCTCTCTCTCTCTCTCTCTCTCTCTCTCTCTCCTCTCTCTCTCTCTCTCTCTCTCAAGAATTTCCATAGAATAATAAAGAGTGTAGTGCTTTTGTGACTGATGAGATAGATGTCAGGAGAATTTGGAGGGAGCATTTCGAAAATCTTCTAACATTGGCAGTGATAAAGAAGTGATAGTGAATAGTGTGGGTTTGACGGTGTAAAAGAAGGGTATAATTTTTGGATGAGGTAATTAGTGGAAAGGAGGTAATAAGTAGAAGCAGAGTTAAAGAATGGTGAATCAGCAGGTATAGATGAAATTACTGATAAAACGATCAAATGGAGGTTAGATTGTGATTGATTAGTTGAGATTTGACTACAACAAGCATTTCTAAAGTCATAATTCAGAGGACTGGAGGAGAGAAATGATAGTACCCATGAAAAGAAACTAGATGAAAGGCAACTGTAGAAACTACAGGGGAATTAGTTTACTGAGTGTTTAGGGAAGATATATGTAGTATTTTGGTTGAAAGAGTGTGCCGAGTGAAAGGGGTTGATAGGGAAACTCTGTGACAGATGTTAATGATATATGGCGTTGGTGGTAGACTGCTGAATGGAATTAAAAGTATGTATGTTGATAGTGAAGCGTGTGTTAGAATAAATGGAGTGGAGAGTGGTAATGGTTCTAATAACTAATAACCGAGTGAGGCAGGGATGTGTTATGTCAGCATGGATATATTTATATATGGAAGTGGTGGTGAAAGAATTTAAGGCAAATTTAGCAAGGAAGGGTGGTAGACTGATAGAAAATGGTAGAGAGTGGAGAGTTCCTTGCTTGTTTTACGCAGATGATTTAGTTTTGCGTGGTGAATCTGAAGTAATCTTAAGAAAATTGGTAGAGAGGTATGGCTGGGTATGTAAAAGGAGGGGTATGAAAGTAAATATAAATATGAGGAAGGTGATAGTGGTAAGTGAGGAGAGTCCGAAGTATGAAATGTGGAAATCATACAGGTATCTGAGTTTAAATATTTAGGTTATATGTTGAATGAAAAGGAACGACAGTAGTAAAAAAGTTGTGAGTGGTTGGAAGGTGGCTGGTGAAATTAAATCTTGGATGCAGAGGCTTAGTCGTGAGTGCGCTACGGTTCTGCATGAGTGTATGTTGTTACCAGTGTTAATGTATAGTAGTGAAACTATAGTATGGAATAAGAGGCATAGATTTAAGGTGCAATCTGTTTCGATTGACAATCTTAGTGGCGTGTTAGGGGTGAGAAGAATTGATAAAATGATGAATGAACGTATTAGTGAGTTGTGTGGCGTGGCAAAATTAGTAAATGAGAGAATTAATGAGAGTGTACTGGTGGTTTGCTCATTTGAAAAGAATGGATAACAGTCGATTGATTAAGCGGTTATATAGAGGTGAATGTGTTGGAAAGCGACTTGTTGGGAGACCAAAGAAAAGTGGATTGAGTAATTAATAAAGTGTTTGAAGAAACTGAATTTAAATTTAACTCAAGCGAGTAGAATGGTAAATAATAGGAGTAAATGATATGGTTTCGTGAGTGGTCATGGTTGTGAGTCTGGTTCAGGGATGAACCCTGACACTGACTAGATGCCACAGTTGAAGCCTGTAGCAGTGGATAAAAATTTTTAGTGAATTATGGCTGCGACTCTCTCGCTCTTAATGGTATGAGGGGTTGATATGGGGGTATGGGGGGCATTCTCTGTCGACTTAGATCGATTACAAATAATGAAAGAGTGAAGAAGGTATGTCAAACTAGCAAAATATGTTATCTCACTTCTAATACTAATGAAATTAAAATTGAGCTGATGTTGAACGCATCAATTAATTATGGTGAGGAAAGTGCAAGAAATTTATTATGGATTAAACTATAAATAAAAAAAGTGGATGAGGAGTATGCTCGAGAAATTATTCTAAATAACCATGCGACTATGAGATTTAATTTCAAAGATGGTAGAACCATTTGAATTTAAAGGTTTTACGAAATGAGAATGGAGAGAGAGAGAGAGAGAGAGAGAGAGAGAGAGAGAGAGAGAGAGAGAGAGAGAGAGAGAGAGAGAGAGAGAGAGAGAGAGAGAGAGAGAGATTCAGCATTGAGAGAGAAATGTCGATGGGAAAATCTTTCTTAGCAAAAAGAAGCTTATCCATAAATTTATTTGAGGCAGAGGAGTGAGTAGGTGAACGCCCACTACAAGACTATGTATGTAAAAAATTAAAGAAGAATAATCTATTTGATGTGAAATTAATACTTGTGGCAGTGGAAGATGTATGGAAACACTCTTAAATATTATAGTGTTTCCATATACTATTCCATATTCTAAAATAAATGGAGAGTGGAGAGGAATAGTTATTAGAGGTTCCAAAAGTTAAAAAATTGTAAGATGGAAGATGCTTGAGTGAGTATGTAGAGTACTAAGAGAAAGGTAAAAGAGAAAAAAGGCGTTAGCAGTGGAGAAAAGAGGAATGATAAATTTTTACAAAAATAAAAAACTTGACGGAAGAAAAAAATATATAACGAAATGAAAGTGAACGGTTAAAATGTGGAACTTGGTGAGTCTGCATAAGAAACTGGAGTTTACAATTCTATAGTATTAAAGAAAGATGTTTACGGCATAGCTTGGACATGATAAGAAAAAAGATTGATGAGAAGTACATAAAACTATTGGAAAAAGGTCTATCTCATAGGTAGGATATGTACAAAGAAAAATATCCAAAAGATTCCACATATGTAAAAGAAGGTGACAAGTGACCGCGACGAAGATCTTGAAATCTAGATAGAAACAGGATGACATTATTCAGACATAAGGGACTTTTCATGGAGAAGAGAAAACAGCTGGTAAAATAGGAGAAAATGAAGAAGGATCGTAAGAATATATTCTATTGTAGATAAATAGATTAAATGAAACGAGCAACATTCTGCAACCAGCACTATAATCTACATGCAATAGAGAAATATATATATATATATATATATATATATATATATATATATATATATATATATATATATATATATATATATTTATAACTATATATACTTCTTCTTATATATATATAACATATATATATATATATATATATATATATATTTATATATATATCGTATATATATATATATATATATATATACTGCTATATAATAACAACATATATATATATATATATATATATATATATATATATATATATATATATATATATATATATATATATATATATATATATATATTATATATATATATTTAAAAATCTCCTAAAAATTATTTCTCACACCATGCCCTGGGTATTTGCTATGAAGAGTTAAGAAGCACTGAGAGAAACAACCGAGGCTGTGTCATTCATTACCTGAATTATTAAGTCCAAAGTACTCTGGTGAAGGATTCCACATAGGGATAGTTGCCGTCATCCTTACCCAGTTTTCAAACCACCATTCCTTGGGGATCCAACTACTTCCAAAAACTCTATTTTTCAGCCATCTATTGTGAATAACATCACCACCAGCAGTGCCAGTGCCAAATCGATTGCGTTCGAAGCATTGACCGAATAATCTGTGGCAAGGGAGGTCAAAGTGCTTCCGAGGCTTGTCTCTTTCGGTCAAAAAAGCGAGTTTTTCTCTCGTTTCATTATGAAGTAAAGAGTCTTTGGG
>JABUQX010025941.1:22500-25000 GCA_015478945.1 Trachelipus rathkii
TATGGGGAAAGGAAAACACACAAAATATTAAGGATATAGGAAGGTCTGAGCTATGCGCTTTAGAAGATGTTGAAGATGTGTGGAATTGTGGAAGATTATGTCTTGTTAATAGAAATGGGAATTGAGGTTTTGTAGCATTCAAAACAACCTATTTGAAATAAGAAAAAGATCAGAGATCATTTGCTCTCAGATTCAGCTATTTGTTGTTCTGTTTTATGCTTTCCAGTAATGAAGGATAAGAGCAGTGTCGTCGGCACAACAGTAGATAAGTGATGAAGTTACAGATAGAAAGTCATTAAGGAAAAATAGAAAGAGTGAAGAGCGTTGAGGATAGAGCAGTACATTGAGAAACACCTATTTGAAAAATTTAAAAGTGAATGGTATGTCCACAACATTCTATAGAGGAGAATGATTTCCTTTACGGTTATCACCACAGTTCATTAGCAGATCCCTATCCAAGGAAGGGTGGACAGTTTAGAAGTTTTGAAATCAAAAGTTTACTCCAGACTCTATCGGAAGGTCTCGATATGTCTATCACCATAGCAAAAGAGCAATAATCAGAGAAGGGTGATAAAGAATTACTAGCGAAGATTTACTAACAGAAATCTGAATAAAGTTTATAGGAATAAAGATCCTTCCAAATATTCTGCTAAGAATAGCTCCCCCTAAGCTTTGGAAGAAGAGAGGCTAAACCAACAGAAAGATAAATTTTCGGAACAGATCGAATGAGCAGCACATTCTTTCATCTAGAATCAAAGGTTGAAGTTGAAAGGGAGAGATGAAGGAATTTACTAAAGTAAAATGTACGCTGGGAATCACAGGTTTTGATAACCACATGAGGAAAACTGTCAGAACCTTCTATCTTCTTGATTTTTAAGCTCGTATAAAGCAAGAATTACATATTTAAAAATTTACAATGCTGGTCATTAATCAGTTAGAGGGTGGTGAAGAAGGGGATAGGAATTAGAACCCAAAGTCTGGGTCTAGAAATGTGAAAATGATTTCATCACTAATAACGTTAACAAAAGCTATGGCATTTAGTTGCCATTGAGCAGGGGTGTTGTGAACAATATATATATATATATATATATATAATAATATATATATTATATCGTATTAATATATATATATATATATAATATATATATATATATATATATATATATATATATATATATATAGTATATAATAAGTATATATATATATACTATATATACTATATATACTTCAGCATTCTTACGATTCTGGAGCAACTAATCAATGACCTAACACACATTCGGACGTCCCAACCAATTCTTCGAACCACTTGAACCTAAATTGTTTCACCACGTGAGTCCTTCTTCTCTCATAAATTCACTACTTTCGCTCTATTTGGTAGAATCTGACTACAACCTTATATCTCTTTAACTTAACTACTTCCCTCTCCACAGCGTCCCTATGCCTGCCCTATGCGTTTTTCACATAGAACCATAACAATGGGTGATTGGGGGGCTGCGTCGCTTCTACGCCTAACTATAATTTGGAATGACTGCTTTTGACTCGGTGACGCTTCGGCTTCTGCCCACTAAGGTGGGAGCTGTAATCGTTGATCGGATGAGCAGGTTCATCCTTCTTCGACTAAATCTTCTCTCCTCATAATCCCATGGATTCGAACATCGTGCCTGTTCCATGGCCATACCTCAGGCCTAAGAGAAGCAGCGCTTATCGCGGGTGGAAAATTCTCGTTCTCCTATCACTCTCCCAATTTTTCTTCAGCTAGAAATCGTTGCAGGGATACTCGTCGACGAGCAAAGCGGGCTTTCATAAAACGAAGGTGCGATCTAACGCTCCTTTTGTTCTCCTACTGGATAAAATCGTTTCTGGCCTCTTGCTAAATTACACAACTCTAACAACTTCTTAAACTCTGCCTTTCCTCCTCTTATTCATCTGAAATCTCTGTTGCTTAACTCTCCCAACTGAAAAAGCAATCTCTTCGCTCCTATTTTCCTCTAACTCAACCTGGACGATTTGGCATTCTCCTCCTACCCACCTTCTCCGTCTCAGTGTCCAATGTCTCATGCCTGGTGATTAACATTTGATGGGGCATGGGCTAACCTTGAGGATCTAAATGAAACGTTAGAAAAAGCGGGGTGCCCGGCATTGGCCGTCTCCCCCGAGTTTTGAGGAATTGTAGCTTCCAGGCTGCCCCTCCCCTCGTTTCAACTAATTAGACTCTACTGTCTTAATACTAACAACTTCCGCTCAGTGTTGGAAAGCACGACACATGTCCATACCTATTCCGAAAAAAGGAAGCGCTCTGATCCCCTTAACCTAACTTATCCGTGCCCCTAGTAGCTTCTCACGCTGTAATTCTATCTAAAAATCTTTGAAACCCCCTCTTAACCTCACTTCTTAGAACATCTGGAATCTCATTCTCTTTCTTATCCGATCGCCAGTACCGGCTTTCTTCGCGTTCCGAGTCTAGCTGGTGATATAACTTTCCTATTTAATGCCGATTTAG
>JABUQX010025941.1:30000-35216 GCA_015478945.1 Trachelipus rathkii
TTTTATATTTAAAATCATTAAAGAAAAGATTGGGGAAAAATAACAAATATTTAAAAAAAAAAAAAAATCAGAAAAAAAAGGCTTCGAAGTATCGAACCATGGTAACTTTAATATCGAAAGATTTTACAAAAATTAGATACTAGTATTTATTATGTTTTATTCAAAAACATTATAGAAGATGCCATGTTATATACATGAAGCAATTGCTTATCATATTTTGCAAATATATTTCTTAGTTTCAACCAAAAGACCGTCGATCGACATTGCCATTTATTAAAATTAGAACTGACTTTGAGCTGACATTAGTTCAATATTCCCGAAGGAGTATGAGTTAGGGAGAGAATGAGAAGGAGCTTTCCTGTGAGGTGAGATCAAAACATTCTAAAGGACTTCGATTTTAGGTAAGGATTAATTAGTGTTAGTTAAATGTTAGTAACAGTAATCTAAAACCCAACTATATGTATTAAGGTAAACTTTATTTACTCCGAATTTTCCGCTCAGTAATTTAAATCTCACGTTATAAAGACTATTATAACTGGTTCTTGTATTTCATTTAATATTTTTTCGAATATGAATAACATTTCTTCATTTAGACATCGTTCATCTTGACAATATTATATATATATATATATATATATATTATACATATATATATATATATATGTGAACTATATATATAGGTATATTAGCATATATGCGTATTATATATATTATATATATATATATATATATATATATATATATATATATATATATATATATATATATATATATATATGTATATTTGTTATCCATACCATCTTCATCCGTTTCTCTCACTGGAGGGGCTCCTCCTCCGATTTTTGCCCTCTTCATCTTCGTGTACTTCTGGAATGACTGAGGATCATCATGATTACGTTCTTGATATTTTCAAGTGAACAGTTAAGAAATTGACAATGAAAATTCTGCTTCGCTTTTTCCCTTAATGAGTTTTCTTTATTTGCTTCGCTGAGTAGGTCTCGACATAGTTCAGAACCTAATATATATATATTATATATATATATATATATATATATATATATATATATATAATATATATATATATATATATATATATATATATATATATATATATATATATATGTGATGTATCGGATATCAAATTTTCAATATCCGCGGGATGCGGATGTGAATGCGGATGTCTAATTTTTCACATCCGCGGATGCCGGATGCGGATATTTGATGTTGCACATCCGCGGATGCGGATGTTTCCTTTCCTTATAAAGGTCATAGGTTCATATATATATAAAGAAAAAGAGTTTTTTTTTATATATATATGATAAATATATATATATATATATTATATATATATATATATATATATATATATATATATATATATATATATATATATATATATAGAGAGAGAGAGAGAGAGAGAGAGAGAGAAGGAAGTAGCTCTATCCAAGCGATGAGATTATAATCAGAGAAGGGGGGATAAGGAATTACTATAGTGAAGATTTCCTAACAGAAATTGAATGAAGTTTAAAGAATAAGATATACTTCCAAATTTTCTGTTGAATAGTTCCCCCTAATCTTTGGAAGAAGAGAGTTTAAACCAACAGAAAGATCCGCTTCCACTTATTTATACCCTTATGCATGCCTCGGACCTGGTCGTGATCTAAATAGCGATCTTTTATCTTCCGGCAGAATTGTATAAGTCATCTGGGAATGGTAGGGAAATAATTGGTGAGGAGCAGAGGAGAGAAGTGATGAATGTATTTAGAAAGGGAAATTTGATTTGCTTGCATGAAAGGAGGTGGTAAAAAAGAGTGGTGTGAGGTAAAATGTTTGTGTGCTGGAATGGAGAAGAATGAAAGGGGGAGAGAAGGCGTTGTGATTCTGATGAGTGAACTGTGGCACAGAGCTATGGTGAATTGATTTTGTGTGGGTACTAGAATTCTATTTGTTAAATTTAAGTTTGAAAAGGTTAAGGCATGTGTGGTTGTAACAAATGGTCCATCTGATGGGTGAAGTTGAGGAGAATGTGACTTTCTGGGATAATCTGAATGATGATTTGGATGGAGTGAGTAGGGTATTCGGTGATTGTATTGGGCAACTTAAATGGTTGGATAGGTGATCGAAAAAGGGATTGTATTATTGGTGCCTTTGGAGTTGAGAGAGAAAATAAGAATGGTAGGAAGGTGATTGATTTCTGTGAGGAGAGAAATATGTGTGTAATACATTCTTCTGTTACAAGAATATTCATAAGTATACGAGGATTGGTAGGGTAGAGACGGTACCGAAGTAGTATGATTTGATTTTGTGTGTTGAAGAAGGATATATTGAAGTATTTGTGGACGTTAAATCAGTGAGGGGGTTGGGAATGGGAATATCAGGTCATTATTTTGTTTTATGTAAAATTAGGTTAGTGGGAGGCATGGATGAGAGAAAAGAGATAAGGAATTAAGTTGGGACAATTTATGAGCAAGATTATAAGAAAAAGTATGTGAGCATTTACAAATAAATCAGTTGAATGTGAATAAGATGAAACTGAACAAATCTAGACGCAAATGAAGGAAGCCATTATTAGCAGTGCAAGACACGTATGTGGATGTGCAAAATAGAAGTAAGAATATCAATAAGTGAGTGGTGGGAAATGAAAAGGTGATGAAAGCGATTAAAAGTTAAAAAGATGAGTAGTTGAATGTGCTAAAAGCCAATGATGAGGTCTCAAAAGAAAGGTGTTTAGAAATATATAATGTGGAAAAAAAGAAGACTAAAATTTTCATAGGCATAGTGAGAAGAAAGAGGCAAATTAACAGCTCTGAAGGAGGTTCAACTGGAATTCCTGCCAAGTGGGAATAAAGCTCAGATTCACCCTGAGCCTGGGCGCCAGCCCCCACAGGATAGGGCTCGACAAACAAGGCCAGCCATATATTTCTAAAAATGTTGATTTTCGAGGCTGTACCAGGTCAGCCTTTCTCTAATTTCACCACTTCAGCTTGGACATTCTTCAAAAATACTGTATTTTTCCCGAATGAATTCGCCAAACTCAAATACGGCAGATGTCTGCCATCTGTGCAGAAGTACTGATTTGAGTTTAGCAAGCCGTCCACTCAAACCCAGATTTGAAATCAAACCGCGACAAATTTTGAACAGAATGGATGAAATTTCAGAGCTTATGCGTAAAGTCGAAGATGCACACTCACTCTCTAAATCATTTCTCTTGTATATGCATTAGTTTTTGATTTGTTCTGGAACAAATTTTTCAAAAAAAAAAAATCGAAATTTTTTTAAAATTTTTCTTTGAGTATACACAAAAATTATTTAAGTAAAAAACATGCATCTTGCTCCGATTACATATGCCCTGAAAATTTCATCCAGTTCGCCCGAACAGAAAAAAATTATTGCAATTTTTCATTTCAAAATCCCCCAAAAAAGTATGGGTTTGAAATTGGACAACGCTGGGCAAAAACTCAAAAATCGAAAAAGTACTTCTGTACTTTTTAGATAATAGACCCATTCATGCATATTATCAAGTTTGAAAAGTCATTTCTGGAAAAAATTCTGAAGATAATTTGAAGAATGTCAAAAACATGAAAATTAAAAATTGAAAATTGGAAAGAATGACTACAGACACAGAAAAACAATCGAAAACGACGTGTTTTAGAGTGCAAAAAGCAACATTTTGGTGTTTATATAGTCAAAACCGGCTGAAAATTCCGAATTTGGGGTCCATTTATGTGGGGTGAAAACTGGGGCCCGTCCCAGGCTCCAAATTGGATCTTGCCCCTTCAGGAAGGAAGTACGGAAAGATAGTCAAGAGAGCAAGGAAAATCATAGATTAACATTAGGGATTGTACTTTCGTAAGTAATGAAACGGATGCGAGAAGAGTGTGGAGGAACACTTCGAAAATTTGCATAACATTAGCAGTAATGAAGAGGTGAATGTGAATGTGTGTGGTGGTTTGATAGTGTAAAAAGAAATAGGTATTTTAGAGACGAAGTAATTAGTAGGGAGGAGGTAATAGGTAGAGGAGAAAGTTAAAGAATGATAAATCAGCAGGTATATGAAATTATTAGTGAAATGATCAAGAATTTGGAGGTGATTGTGATTGATCAGATATAGATATGGAACTGTCAGAACTATAGAGGAATTTATTTATTGTGTTAGTGGAGTGAAGAGATATGCTTGTGGCTTTGTCTGAAAGTGCTCTGAGTGACTGAGGGACTGATTAACAGAAGAGCAAGGTGCATTTAGAAGTGGTAGAGGTCGTATCAAATCTTCACAAGCTGAAATGTAAAATATTAAGAAAACAAGAAAGAAGAAGAAATTCTATTAAGGTTTTATGGTCTTGCAACAGGTTTGACATGTTTCTGAATGAACTCAAGAGTATTTATGTCGATAGTGAATCGTGTGTAATAAATGGAGTTGAAAGTGTATGGTTTAATATTAATAGAGTGAGGCAGGGGATGTGTTATGTTTTCTTGGCTCTTTAATTTGTATCTGGTTGTGGGTGATGAAAGAATTTAGAGGAAGTATAGTAGGGGAAAGTATTAGAATGATGGAGAATGGAAGAGAGTGGAGGGTGCCCTGCCTATTGTACGCTGGGATGCTCACTTAATTTTATGGTTACAATTTTTGGATAGCATGTATTAAAGAAAATTATTTTATTATTATTATTATTATTATTATTATTATTATTATATATATGTTATTATATATATATATATATATATATATATATATATGTTATTATATATATATATATATATATATATATATAAGAAAGATATATATATTATATATATATATATATATATATATATATATATATATTATATATATATATATGAAATAAAAAATAATACCTTTTATCTACCATCCAAGAAATTCATTAAACACTAGCAAACAAATTAATAACGCCCTAATATTTTATATCCACATCCACATTTACTACTACTGGGATTCGATGCTTTGCTGTCATGAACCTGCGGGATGACACATACATATCACTAATATATATATATATATATATATATGGGTAGTAGTATATATATATATATATATATATATATATATATATATATATATATATATATATATATATATATATATATATATATAACTGTATATATATTGAAGTGGAACCAAAAATGCGAAAGTTGTTTCATTTATTAAATGCGAAAACGGTTAAACACCTAAATTGATAAACGGAACGGGAAGTACAACG
>JABUQX010025942.1:0-5000 GCA_015478945.1 Trachelipus rathkii
GAGAATTTAATCAAAAACAATATATAACGAATATATTAACATAAAAACTCTGCAATAACAAAAATTAGTATTAAAATAAACTTATTGAACATCACTCTTCAGATGGTTAACACAGTACAATGGCAAGAAAAAAAAGCAGCTTCTTGCCAAAAATTAAATCTATTAGTAAAAAGAACACGACTTTTAATATTTTGAAAAGATTCTTTTCTTTAATTAAAACTCTTTCTGAGTAGATAAATAAGTATTAATTTTTCCTCTAGGATATATCAACTGGGGCTAATTATAATATAACCTTCAAAAAGATTTTAACTATTAAAACCTTGTTAGTGATAATGATGTGCCAAAAAGAAAATACTAACAAAGGAAAGAAGATTTAACAACAAATATATCCCAATTTTATTTCAAGATTTAACTGATATATACTACTACAGTGTATAAATTGGATAATAATATATAAATAATTTAAAATTTAATACATGCTTAAGTCATGTATGAATATATATTTGCATACATACTATACCTATACTACATATATATATATATATATATATAATATATTATATTTATATATATATATATATCTATATTAATTATATATATATATATATATATATAATATATATAATAAATATATATATATATATAATATTATATACTATTATATATATATAATATATATATATATATTATATATTAATATAATATATATATGTATATATATATATATTATAATATATGTATATAAAATATTAACGTTATTATCTAATATAAATATTACTTTATATTACATAATAGTAATAAAATATATATATATATATATATATATATTATTATATGTATTTAATTTAAAAATACATTATATATATATATATTATATAATATATATATATATATATAAGCTATGATGAGGTTCAGATTTGGGTATTATATATATATCATTATTATATATATATTATATATAAACTAATATATAATATATTATATATATAATATATATTATATATATAATATATATATATATAATATATATATATTATATATATATTATATAATATATATAGTATATATATAGTAATATTAATATATATATATATATATAGTATATATATATAGTATATTTATATAATATATCTATATTATATATAATATTATACAAATATATAATTATTAATATGGATATATAGTATATATATATAATATATAATATATATATATTATATATATATTATATATATATATATATATTAATATAATATATATAATATATATATATATATATATATATATATATACTAATCCCATCATAGGTGGATATATATAGTTTATAATATAAATAATTAATTATATATACATTATTAATATAATATAATATATGAAATATAAATATTCATTTTAAAATATATATTAGAATAATGATATATGCTATACTTATATAGATGCTAATATATCCTATCTTTAATAAGCTATTGTGCATAAAGCTAGTAATTTGATATTTAAAGTATATTATAGTAGTAACATAGAAAGTTGGAATTGTTTTAAGATTAATAATAAATATAATATGACTAATTATCATATTATATATATATTAATTATAGATATTTCTGTTATATTATACGCAATTGATTATAAAATTACCTATTGAGAATTCTTTCATATAATTTAGAAGTAATAATTTTATTAATAATTTACTCAATTTATAATACTAGTTTGGATTTATATTATGTAATGAGAATATCTTATCTATTCACTTATATATATATATATATATATATAAAATATATAATATATATATACTATAATAATATATATATTATAATATATATATAGTATATATATATACTATATATTTAAACTCAGACACTTGTTTATATTACTAGAATTATTATATATATATTATATTATTATAATATAATATATATATCTATATATATATATATATTATATTATATATATATTATATATATATATATATATATATATATATACATTATAATAATATATATATATAATATATATATATTAATAATATATTATAATATATATCATATATATATATACTATATATACTATATAAAAAAAAAAAAAAAAAAAATATATTTATATATATATAATATACTATATATATATATATATTATATATATATTATATAAGTCAAACACGTAGGTTTTTATATACTAGAATATAATATAATTTTACTTTAAATACTTTTCTATATCTTTAAGTTAAGTTACATCCAGAAACTGACGAAGCCTTTCATCAATTAAATGTCAACAGAATTTCCTTGTTCAGTCATATATGATTAATATTAATATTTGACAAGATTTTACATCAAATTCATTATTTTATTCATTATATTTTTCTACAGAATCGAAGATGCCTATGATAATCTGAATCCGAGTTGTAGAAATTAAAAACGATTTTTACGGAAAGATTTTTTGCTACATAGAATGGTAAAACTGAAACTTAACCGGGACATTTTAAGGCGAGTCTACTACACACATTGACAGATCTGCAGCAATTTTTCACCAACTAAGGCCGGCAAGTGTGAACGAGAGATTGTGTGAACGAATGTTTCGTCGTTGCCCCTTTTTAGCAGCGTTTTAGCGAATGTTACAGGTTGGGTTTGTTTGCTCAGAGTAGAAAAATGGAGAAGCGTATTTATTGTACATGTTTGTTACATTGCCTTTCCTTCATAACAGACTTAACCGATATAAAATAAAAGAAAGAGAGAATAATCAATCATCACTTTCATTTAATTCCCCCTTTTTTTTTTTTTTTTTTTTTTTTTTTTTTTTTTTTTTTTTTTTTTTTTTAACGACAAAATTTTTCAATATTTTGAGCCGGTATGAGAAATGACATTTTATTTAATACTTGGATTATCATGATTTAACTATAATTAACAAATATAATACAGTGTAGAACTCGCTTCGGAGCCAGGTAATCAAACAGATAAAGCTTAAAACATTTTGCCATCGCTTCATTTCCAAACGGATGTTACGTATGTATGATTGAGTTAGAAATTTCCTAAATCACTTAAACTAATCCAAAACTATAAGTATAATTGTTATAAATTAAATGCTTAAAAACATCATTTACAACAGGTTCAAAAAACGATTATAAATAGAAGATAAAATTAAAATAAACTGATAGTTTTGAGTTCAGAATAGGTTTGTCAAGCTTTTGAATTGTATCATATGTGGTTTTGGTCCTTTGAAATGTGGCTTTAAGCTAGTGGGTTTTGGTTCTGTTTGAAATATGGCTTATAGATGCTAAGATTCTTTATCCTGTTTAGAAATATGGCTTAATAAACCGAGACTTGGTCCGTTTTGAAATATTGGTTTTATTATGCCAATTGGTTTGATCTGCTTGAAATATATAGTTATAAGCAAATGCTTGATCTTGTTTGAAATATGGTTTAATGCCAGTGGTTTGGTCTCGTTTGATATATGGTCTATAGGCCAGGAAACCTGGTCTTGTTTGACATATGGTTCATAAAGCCAGATGTTTGGTCGCTGTTTGAATATGGCTTATAAGCCAGGTTTTTGTAAATCCGGTTTGAAAAATGGCCTCATATTAAGATAATTTGTTTGGTTTCTTTGAAATATGGCTTAAATTCAGTGAGGTTTGATTCTTGTTTGAAATATGGTTTATAAGCCAGGTATTTAGCTCCTTTTTCAAGTATGGCTTATAACAAGCCAGTTCTTTGTCCCGTTTGAAATATGGCTCATAAGCAAGAGGCTTGATCGTGTTTGAAGTAGGTATATAAAGCCTAGGTGGTTGGTCCTGATTGAAAGTTACTATAAGAAAGGAGGCTTGTCTTGTTGAATATATTTAATAAGCCAGGTGGTTAAACTTGTTTGAAAAATGGCTTACTGAATTACAAAAACAGGAGCTTGTCTTGCTTGTGAAATATGGCTAAAAGCCAGGTGGTTTGGTATTGTTTAAAATATGACTTATAAGGCCAGGTGTTTGGTGTGTTTGAAATATTGGCTTACAAGCTCATAAGGGTTGATCTTCTTTGAAATGTAACTTTCTTAACCAGGTGGTTTGGTCCTGCTTGAAATGTGGCTTACAAGAAGGTGGTTTGGTATTGTTTGAAATACGAATGTATAAAGCCAGATGGTTTGGTTCCTGTTTAAAAAATTGTTTGTAAGCCAGGGGTTTAGTTCTTTTTGAAAATGTGATTTATAAGCAGTAGTTTGATCCTGTTTTATTTCAAACTGGATCAAACATTTTATCAATTTATTTATTAGCTTTGACAAACATCGGGAAAACGAAAATGATATATATAAAAATTATCCAAAGAAATTTAATTATTGGTATTGATCTGAACCTTTTATTAAGACCTTAGACCGCTTAAAAACGAGGCTCTTTTGACGCCTAAATTCGCCTCAGTTGAATTCAATAATGCCTTTTAAAGCACTCATATGGATGGTACAATAACAATCTAATTGACCCCTATTCATTGGCGCTGTCCAGCACCAGAAACATCAGCGTATTAAAAAACGCTCTTAGTAGATAGGGGGTCACATTTTATCTTTTTTTTCAGAGGAAACCGACAGGAAGAATTTAGGTTCGACATCTTCAGGAAAAAATGAATCACATTACATTAATTGAAATGTGAATACTAAATGAAACAATATATATATATATATATATATATATATATATATATATATATAATATATATTAAAATATATATAATACTATATATATATATATATTAAATATTATATATATATATATATATATATATATATATAATATATATATATACTATATTATATATATATATATTATATATATATATATATTATATGGTGAAAATAAAGAAATTACCCGCCATGATATTTCGAAAACTAAGATAGGTAAAAGAAAACTGAAAACATATATGAATCAGCGTATGAAATTGTATTGGAAAATGCCAAAAAAAAAAATTTTACCCTTTTTTTTTTTATTTTTTATATTCTCCAAAACTACGATAGGTAGAAGTAAACTA
>JABUQX010025942.1:12500-17500 GCA_015478945.1 Trachelipus rathkii
AGACCAAAGAAGTTAACAGCAACAGAACCGCCAGAACGAATAAGAGAAAGAAAGGCAGATTTACAGAAGTTATTAGAGATATTTTTGACAAGAGGCAGAAACTTTTATCAGTAGGAGAACCAAGAAGGTTAACGTACTTAAATTTTTGTGAAAGGAAACTTAGCCTGTCAAATAATATCCCTGCAACGATTCCGGGCAGAACGAAAATTAGTTTGAGTGATAGGAGAACGAGTTTTTCCATACCCGATACGCATGGTCTCGATCCTAGATGGCACGAAAACCAATGACATCAAACCATGGATATTGGGGGAAAATGATTTATTTAAAGAATGAATGAAACTTCTCATCCATACGGGGATCATTCCCACTACTTTTTCAGCAGATACCTTGGCATCTTCCTGAACAAAACAGGACACATTCCAACGGTAGTTAGCGAAGAAGCGACGCAATGCACCTCAATTTGTCCGATTAAAGTGCCAGAAAGTTCTCTTAGTTTATGGTGGAGCTATTGGATATAGTGTTATATTTAAGAGCTTCAAGATTGTGGTAAGAGTTACCGATGAGAGGGAAAATGGTGTAATTTGTAAAGAGAAGAGAGGGAGAATTGGAAAGGTATAATTCATGAGTGTTCAAGAATTAGTTAGAACCATCTGGGATGTATGTAGGTTCATTAGTCAACTGTTCCAGATCTTTGAAAATGCTGAAAGTTTGGTCTCCTTCCCACTTGTATCAGTACCTGTATTCGTTGTGGTGTACGTTGAAGTCCCTTAAGTAGAGAACCTCGGCATTTGTATGAGAAGAAGAAACGATCTTGTGAGTAGTTGTAAGATATTTAAAGTGAAACGAAAAGTCTGTTCCATTAGGAAAGTAGTAGCAGAAATACAAGGTAGTGGTAGTAGTAAGGAAAACTTATTTTAAGCCATAGAACAACGAAATTAAGAGATTCAAATTTTTCGAGACGTGTTAAAGGCACAGGCCCCACCATTTGGTCGAAAATTGTAAAATAAGTTATAGTTACCGATGTTTAGATTATTGAAGAAGGAATAACTGACTAGCTGGGTCTCAGACAGAAGTAAAATATTAGGATGAGAGGTAGAAATGGGGTGTTCAACAGATTCGTCTATAGAAAATCTGCCCCTTTGACCACCAGTAGCCTACCCCATCCCCCCGCGAAACCGTCCAAGTAACATCGCCATTGCATAACCTTTTAAAATAAGACCGAAAGTAAATACAAATCGATAAAAAAAATGCGGTAAAATAAATAAAATAAATAAAATAAAAATAAAACCTATTTCCTAATAAAAAAAAAGACCGAATATTTAAATAAAAAAAAAAAAAAAAATTATTCCTAGCGACTAGCTATCTAAAACGATAAACTAAATCAGATATATAAAAAAAATTTAAAACTCTAAAAGCAATATTTATCGTTGAAGTTATTGTTCCATGCTAAAAATATTAAAAAGCACATTTAAAGTTGTAAAAACACTTCATATGATTAATAGAAACATTTAGACGTTAACCGGCGCTCGAGGTCTACTGGTGATATACTTTCCTATTTAACAGATTTATGGTTTTCCGCCCTTAGGAATTATGGGGAGACTTGCGTGGTGGCTCTTGACATATCCAAAGCATTTGACCGGGTATGGCACGCGTCACTGCTCTCCAAGCTCCCCTCCTTTGGATTTCCTCCTTCTCTTTGCTTACTTATGTCTAGCTTTCTTTCAAATCGCTCAATATCGGCTATTGCTGATGGGGCGACTTCTTCTTCTTCTTTTTCTGTCAATAGTGGTGTTCCTCAGGTTCTGTCTTATTTCTCCTACTTTATTCTTGCTTTCATTAATGATCTTCTCGTCTGCACATCTAACTCTATCCGCTCAATATGCCGATGATCGACCCTTCATTCTTCCAACTCATTTCCAATTCTGCTCTTTCTTTTACTTCTAGAATTGCCTCTCGTCTTAATCTTTCCGATTCCATTCTCGATGATCTGGATAGAATTTCCAGGTGGGGTCATCTCAACCTTGTGAAATTTAATTCTTTAAAAACCGAAAACTTCTACAAATCTCCCTTCCTAAGAACACCTTTCTAACTTTCCTATCTCTTTCGACGGTCTCTCTCGTTCTTCTGTTGAACAATATAACATCCTTGGGTCTTAACATCAACAAAAAATGTCTGAAAAATCAACATCACAATGGTTGCTAGGCGGCCTCAAGAAAACTGGGAGTTCTGTTTAGACTCCGAGACTTTTTTTCCTCTTCTCAGTTACTACCAGCTATACAAGGGTCTTATCCGCCTTGTATGGAGTACTGCTCTCATACTGGGGGGGCTTCTGGTTTCACCGGCTTTTTAATAGGGTCGAGTCAAAGGCAAAAGACTTATAAACTGTTCCCCGTATTCTAGTTCCACTTGAACACTCTATTTTGCGGCGCGATGTTTGGTGCTTTATATCTCTTTCTATAGGTACCCGTAGCGGCAAGTGCTGAGGGAACTTTTCCAACTCGCGTGCCACCACCTTAAAGACGCCCTCGTAAGCACAAGGGTGCTGTGTCGGCACATGAGTTGTGTGTTGATATAAGCAACTCCAGACTAGTTCGCTGCAAGTGATTCCTTCTTTCCTGCCACCTCTGTTTATGTGGAATTTCTCTTACATCTTCTGTGTTTCCTACTCAATTTAATCTCCTCACTTTAAAAGCCCTCGTCTGTGCTCCATCTGCGTAATTTACGTTAGTTGAATTTCTGTTGAGTTTAACACCCCCTTCCTTGAATAGGGCCTTGGCCCGTGAGCGGTGGTGACAACTGTAAAAAAAAATAAAAAAATTAAAAAATACGCACCGATATATAAAATATAACACAAGCATAACAAACTAACAGAAAGGGGGGTCCACTAAACATCTTCGAAACTGAACGAAAGCTAACTTATATATATATATATATATTATATATATAATATCATATAATAATATATATATATATAATAATATATATAATATATATATAATATATATATATATAATATATTATATATTAATATAAATATATATATATATAATATATATATATATATATATATATATATATATATATATATATATATTATATATATATATATATATATATAATATATATATATATATATATATATATATATATATATATATATATATTATATATATATTAATATATATATATTATATATATAATATATATATATATATATATATATATAATATATATATATATATATATATATATTACCCTGGACTACATCTGCATCTGCGAGAAGTTCTTTGAATTGGCTGTGTTGAGAGTAACATTCGGGGAACTGCATCCTATATATATATATAATATATATAATATATTATATATATATATATATATAATATATTATATATTATATTATATATATAAACAAGTATTAAATATTTTTTGGTAGATATATACTGAGAATGATAGTATTGTGAGAGAGAAGAGAGAGAGGAGAGAAGAGAGAGAGAGAGAGAGAGAGAGAGAGAGAGAGAGAGAGAAAGTATACGCATCCTCGCAGCGAAGAAATTACCTCCCATTTTGCATGTGGTATGTATTCCAGTCCCCAATGGTTCGCCTTTCTCTTTTGCGTTCATATACACACTCATCCTCCAGACAACATCATACAGACACCACCTTTTATCCATATACACATACTTATATTCACACCCCTCTTCTCGACAACATCTTATAGACATCCCTATCCCTTATATCCCTCTGTGTCGGGGAGAGAGAATTGCCCACATCGTATGTCCTGCGTGTCGTAGAAAGCAACTAATTGACGGTGGTAGTAAGGTTGGCTGCCCACTAACTCTTATCTTTTGCCAGGAATGCTAATGCATGCCTCGGAGAAGGTCGTGATCGCCGTAAACGGCCTTCTATCTTTCAGCGAAAATGCATGAATCGTATGGGTACATGGAAAGTCAGAGAAATAAATGTTGAGGAAAAGAGGAGAGAGATGATGGATGTATTTAGAAAGGGCAAAATTTGATTTGCTCCCTGTGACTGAAACAAAGATGAAAGGAAATGGTGAAAATGAGTGGTGTGATGTCAAATGTGTGTGTGCTGGTGAGGAAAGGAATGATAGGGGGAGAGAAGGAGTTGCAATTCTGATGAGTGACTTGTGGTACAGAGCTATGGTAGATTTTGGATGTGTGAGCACTAGAATTCTAATGATTAAATTTAAGTTTGAAAAGGTCAGGGTGTGTGTGGTTGTGATATATGGTCCATCTGAGGATAATGTTGAAGAGAGTGCGATTTTCTGGATAATCTGAATGATGTTTTGGATGGGGTGACTAGGAGCTTCAGATTGATTGTGTTGCGTGATCTAAATGGTTGGATAGGTAATCAAAAAAGGGATGGTATAACAGGTGATTTTGGAGTGTCGAGAGGAAATGAGAATGATAGGAAGGTGATTGATTTCTGTGAGGAGAGAGGTATGTGTGTAAGTAATACTTTCTTTTAAACCACAAGAGTATTCATAAGTATACTAAGAGTTGGTGTAGGTAGAGATGGTATCGAGTGAAAAGTATGATTGGATTTTGTGTTGGTAAAAGGAAGGAGATGTTGAAGTATATGTTGGATGTTAAATCAGTGAGGGGGTTAGGAATGGGATTATCGGATCATTAAGTTATTTTATGTAAAATTAAATTAGTTGGATGGAGAGGAAGGTGATAAGGAAGGAAGTGGGTAGAAGTAAGAGTGAGAAGTTAAGTGAGCAAGGTATTAAGAATGAGAAGTTAGAGCGCTTCACTTAAGTAAATCAGGTTGAATGTGAAGAGTTGAAACTGAAGCAAATCTGGAGCAAATGAAGGAAGGGGTTGTTAGCAGTGCAAAAGGAAGTATGTGGATGTTGCCTAAAGCATGAAGTAAAGAATGTTAACAGTGAGTGGTGGAATAAAGAGGTGATGCAAGCGGTTAAAACTAAAAAAAACGTGGTTGAATATACTAAAAACCAATGATGAAGTTTCAAAAGA
>JABUQX010025942.1:22500-24915 GCA_015478945.1 Trachelipus rathkii
TTTTAATGTAGATTACTAGTTTTTTCCTTTTAATTTTGCGTAAGTAAATTTGCTAGTGTGAGGGAGTGCTTGTGAGTTTTTAGCTTTCTAGGTTTTACATAGTTTACATATTTACTGTACATACGGTTTTAGAATTTTCTTTCTATTTTTGTAAACATAAGGTATTTATATTATTTTTAGTTTTAAGGTTTAACGAAGGTCACTTATATTTTTTTTTGTGTGTATGTAAATATAATTGTATATATATATATATTTGTTGTTGGGATTTAGTTTTAAATTTTTATCCCGACTCCTCCTTTTGTTTTGGTCCGCTTTTGTCTATTGTTCTTTCGTTTGTGTGAGTGTGTGTGTGTGTGTGTGTGTGTGTGTGTGTGTGTGTGTGAGAGAGAGAGAGAGAGAGAGAGAGAGAGAGAGAGAGAGAGAGAGAGAGAGAGAGAGAGAGAGAGAGAAGAGAGATGCAAGGTTTGTTGGGCCGGCCTTTCTATTGACTTCAACCAAACATCCGTGGCTTAAAGGTCTAAAAACTTTGCCTCTGTGGAATATCACCTATCTAACTCTCCCTAACCTTTGCTCTTGTCTGAGACTCCGATGCTAAGAATTTATCCTCTAACTTTTTTAATGTATCCAACTATAACTTATTTCATAATTTCCGTCTGAAGGGTGGAGTGTGTGCCTATGTAAACATTAATACTCCTGTAACACGTCTCGTGAATCTCGAATCCCCTAATTTCGATGTTTCTGTGGCTTAAAATCTTCTTCCTTCTACTACACAATAATCTGTGCTTCTGCTACTGTGTTCTCCTAATAGAACAGATTTTCACACCTCTTCCTTTGAATATCTTACTACTTTCTCACGAGACTGTTATATCTTCTCATGCCAATACTGAGGTCCTCTATTTAGGGGGATTTCAATGTACACAAAACTGAATGGTTGGGGTCCTCTCATACCGATTTAGGTGGGGAGGAGGCCGAATCATTCAAGCATTCTCAACGATCTGGATCAACTAATTAAAGAACAACCCCCACACATTCCGGATCGTCCCCACCAATTCTTGAACACACTTGACCTATTTTCACCACTAGTCCTTCTATCTATAAATAACCACCTTCCTCCTATTGGTAAATCTGACCACAACCTTATATCTCTTAAATTTTAATACTTTCTCTCCAACAGCTCCATCCTGCCCTACTCGCTTTTTCGTGGCACTTTGATCGGGCCGATTGGGGGCCTTGCGTTGATTCTACGCTAACTTAATTGGATATGAACTTGCTTTGTCTCTGGTAACGCTTCGACTTCTGCCGATAAAGGTGGGAGCTGTAATCGTTGATGGGATGAAAGCAGGTTCATTCCTTCTTCGACTAAATCTTTCTCTCCCTCATAATCCATGGTTCGATCGTGCTTGTTCTCTGGCCATTCAGGCTAGAGACAAGGCGATCGGGGATGGAAAAATTCTCGTTCTCTATCACTCTCGCTAATTTCATTCAGCTAGAAATCGTTTGCAAGGGATACTCTTCGACGAGCAAAGGTCGGCGCTTTTCATGCAAACGAAAGTGGCGCTAACTCCTTGGTTCTCTCTACTGATAAATATTTCTGAGCATCTTGCCAAAACATCTCTAATATACTTCTGTAAATCTGCCTTTCCTCCTCTTATTCGATCTGATGGCTCGTCGCTAACTCTCCAACTGAAAAAGGCCCAATCTCTTCGCCTCCTATTTTCCTCTAACTCACCCTGGACGATTCTGGCATTCTCCTCCTCCTTCTTCTCCCTCTCCAGGTGTCCTATCGTCTTTGCCTGTGATTGCATTTGATCGGGTGCATGGGCTCCTGAGATCTATGATCGTTAAGGAAGCGGGTGGCCCGGATGGCATTCCTCCCAGCCGAGTTTTGAGGGAGTGTGCTTACGTGCTGACCCCGCCCTCGTCAAACTATATTCTCTATGTCTCAAACTAGCACTTTCCTCAGTGTTGTGGAAGCACGCAACATGTTTCAAACCTATTCGAAAAAAGGAAAGCCGCTCTGATCCTTCTAACTATCCGCCCTATAGCTCTCACTTGTATCTATCTAAGATCTTTGAAGCCCTTCTCAACTCTCACTTCTTAGACCATCTGGAATCTCAATTCCTTTCTTTCCGATCGCCAGTATGGCTTCCGGCGCTCGAGGTCTACTGCGATATACTTTCCTAATTTAACCGATTTATGGTTTTCCGCTCTTTAGGAACTACGGGGAGACTTTTGCGTGGGGGCGCTTGACATATCCAAAAGCATTTGACCGGGTTTGGCACGCGTCACTGCTCTCCAAGCTCCCCTCCTTTGGGTTTTCCCCTTCCTTCCTCTTTGCCTTCTTATGTCTAGCTTTCTTTCCAATCGCTCAATATGGCTGTTGTTGATGAGGCGACTTCTTCTTCTTTTTCTGTC
>JABUQX010025943.1:0-7500 GCA_015478945.1 Trachelipus rathkii
CCGAATATTCGGGTAAGTATCGGTATTCGGGGCCCAAAATACCGAATATCTGTAATTCGGCTTTTTGCCGAACTAATTCGGGCGAATATTGAGGCTTTATAAAACAATAAATTACGGTCAACATAAAGGGGAAATATATTTCAATTATAAAATGAAATTTTAGAAACTTATTTTTCCAAAAAAATAAAATATAGCCAAATTTTGTAGCAATATGGCGAAAATCTTTGTCATTGTCAGATCCTTATAAGGGCCTTTGACATTTTTCATTATTCTAAAAAATAGAATTCATTTAGTGATACGTGATAATGGACCAAACATGGGTAGGTGGTATAAGGGAGAGTGGCTTGCTTTCAATTTCATGTTTTATTCACATGGTTCAACTATGCATTCACGATTCAATATTATGTCAGAAGTCTGTTAAGATATTTTATTTACTTGCAGAAGCATATCCTCTCATTTTCACCATTCAGCAACGGCAGCTGCAAAGCTTAAAAACTTTACAGATGCAGCTGAATGTCAAACAGCATAAATTAATTCAAGACGTTCTACACGCTGGAACAGAACTTATGATATGCTTAAAAGATTGATTGAACAAAAAGTTCCCCTATCCATATACGCTGCTGAATGCAATCAGAAAATGTTGACTGAATTTCAGTGGCAAAATTATTCCATTTACTTGAAGCCATTGACAACTCGCTAAAACAAGCATGTAGAATGTGAAGTTAACAGCTGGCCCAATGTCCCCTTCCATTTTAGCAATTAAATCTATTTTTTAAAATAAGCAATAAAAAAAGCAAAAGCTTCAGTGAAATAATTACACTCGTTGAAGAGCTAGAAATCAGTAGAAAAAAGACTTTCTAAGTTTCTATTTGATAAATCTTTGGTGTAGCTACTTTCTTAAGAGCTGCGATTCAAGCTATTTTTTCAACATGAATCAGATGAATCAGTAAAAAATAGGTCGTTGAGGGCATGGAAAGAAATGCATTGAAAATTTAGCTCCTGACACTTCTGCTGACGATGATTTCACGTAGTGGGGAAAGTGAAGCCTGAAGGTTCATTTTCACTTCTTAATGGATTGTTTTAAAGAAATTGCTGCATCAACATCATATAGAAAAGAAAGTGAGAGTGTAAAAAAGAAAGTCCCATTCTTCTGACGATGTGATTATTGTACATAAAAGTAAAAGGTTACATACGGAATTACATCAAGAAATAAAAAAATACATAAGTTTGCCTACTTTGACCAGTGAAGACAATGATATTCCCTTCAATTGGTGGAAAAACACTGGAAATAGTTTTATGAATTTGAAAAAACTAAGCAATTAAAATTTTACCTTTCAGCTCCCACCCGTCACAGTCGAAGTGAAGAATTATTTAGAAAACAGAGGAACATATTTATTGAAAGCCACCAAGAAATAGGTGTTTCCCTGAAAATGAGAACTGCTAATGTTCTGTCAGTTTAAACCTCTAGAGATTATTCAAATGAAGTTTAGTTTAATATCTTAAACTACGAAACTTTTCAATTTTCATTTAATTATTTTTAATATGTGAATGGTTTGCTATAGGTAAGAAATAGTTATTTACTTTTTGTTTTATTACTTTGTATATAACACTGGTAAACATGAAATTTCTTGGACGGGGTTTCGCAATTGATTATTGATGTGCTGATTCCAAAAATGTAATCGGTTTTTGCATATCACATCGCATTTGTGAGATATTGTGTGTAACACAGATTTGTAAAATTTTATGATTTTTACCTTTTTCAAGAGGGTCCATAACAATTTATTGGGATATATTACTATATATATATATATATTATATAATATATATAATATATATATATATATATATAAGTATACTATATATTAATATATATTAATAAATATATATATACTATATATATATATTATATAATAATATATATATATACTATATATAATATATATATACTATATATATATATATTTGGATAGTTATGAAGGGAAAGAAACAAATCGCAATGATATTTGATAATGTCTTAGATACGATATAGTGTTAACATATAATACCAACTATGAAATAAAATAATATGAGCACAAAAACAATGAATGTAAATAGAAGGAATGGTTTAGTTTAATGTAAACATACCTACGATGGTTGTAACTTTCTCTTCGTAAGACGATCTACTGTGCAAAGCGTCTGGAATATCCCTCATCAAGCTTCAACAATAAGTCGGCCATCATATTGATATTCCACTTGCCCTAACGTCCTTCCATAAACTTTAGATCTTGTGATGGAAGCGTTCACCCTGCCCATAACTAACATCGCCTAGGTTATTCCGGAAATTTTTCTTAGTGAGAATGTTAAGATAGCTGCAAACTTTTACTCATTTCTATATCCTCGAGAATGTTGAAAACTGTCTAAGCAGTTCCTGCTATACAATGTTAGTGGTTTTCGGCTTTCCTGTTCCCCAGAAATTCTGTGCTACACATCTGAAAAAGCATTCCACGCTCTTGCTCTAACACAGTCATGTTGTAGCAAAGGCAGCATCACGGAGGAGTGTCCGTATTTGTGGGCCATCTAATATCCCAGCTTTTTTCTTCACGTCACTCAGACCAGGAAACGTTGATCATATATAGCGGAAGCATTCACCATGATGGTCCAGGGCCTTCACAAATTGTTCATCAAACCAAGTTTTATGTGTAGTGGAGGAAAGATGATGTTTTCTCGTAAAAGTGGTTCACGTACGATGTTCCTGTCACCTGCCGTCAAGTTTTCCCTCGGTGGCCATTCTCTTTGTCCAGTGATCCTTTGCCACCCGGCTGTCCCAATAGCACAGGAGCAGGGATTTTATTGGCTGAAACCTGCTTGCTGACTGAGGAAAATGTTTACCATTTTAAGATCGACGCATATTACCATCCATGTACCTAATATTGTAGCTCTCCAACTGTCTTGATTTTTGCATACTCCCCTCTCTCATCCATACCGAGTACCCTACTGGAACTGAAGCATACTGGTTTGCCGCTTGTGTAACAAACACATACGTTTTAAACTTGCTTTTTGGAAGTGTCAATAAAACAGTCGCACTCGACCTGTATCGTTATGTGGGAGTCCATAGCGAGTAGTAGGCCTGCACTTCACTTGCAATTACACAAGGTTACAGTCTGACTGGAAGAGCCTCTGCAGCTCTGCTTCCCTGTTACGATAAAATGTTACTCTTGTGCCATGGTCCAGTAGTCATTTTTCATGCAACCTCGAAGCCAACAGCTCAGGACAACTTCGCAAATACAACTCTCATACAAGATCGTTCAGTTCACCCTGGTGAACAATGACCGACCATCCAACTGTATTTCAGATGGATGATAGACATCATCCAGGTCATTGGCATCCATACATGTAGAAGTACTAAAGTTACCACATCCTTCCTGAATATTGACCGCAGTAAATTTGCTGCTACTGTAGATATATGCAGAAGGTAACGTCTATACAGCCTACGTAGTGCGCACATGAATTTTGTCATTCCTAGGGAATATGCAAAATAGGGATCCATGATTGCACGAAAACCGGGATGTGATACAGCAAATCCGGGAATATATATGAAATCAGACCTCCGAATTACTAAATATCTGCTACAAAAGTCCATCCAAGAAAAATTTCACCTTTTTTTGTTGACCAGTTTAAGTTTTCTTTATTTTTCCCTAAATGGATGACCGAACTTTGAAATAACTATTCGGCCGAATAGCAAAGTGATTATTCGGCCGAATATTCGGTATTCGGCCGAATACTTTTAGCCGAATATTCGGTATTCGGTATTCGGCTTTTTCACTATTCGGCACATCCCTAATATATATATATATTTACCAAATATTTATAAGAAAATATATGAAAGAAAATCCATTAAAAACAAAACTTTAATGTTAAGAAAAGTTTAAAGTTATTACGTGAGAGATTCATTTATTTTTGTAAGTATATTTTTATAAGAGGATTAAATATCGCAGTAAAATTTTCAAAAGATTGTTCCAATAACAATCCATCAAAGTTGAGAGTGCGTAATATTTAACTTTTGTGTGTTAAGTTAGTTTAGTCAGTTCCGTCTCCAGAGTTGAGCTGTCTCAAAGTCATGCTTGTTAGAGTGACGTCGCTAGGTTAGCCTAATCCCGAATTGTGTTTATATATTACTGTAAAAGTGAATAGTGGTTTTTCTTATGAGTTCTGTATTTCGTGAACGAGTTCATTTTATATTTTCTTCTCTCACACAAGAAAAGTGAGTAACTTTTATTTAGCTCTGATTAACAATTCAACAGTGATAGAATTGATCATATAAAAATATTCTTCTACATAATTGAATATTTCCTGTGATAACTGTGAAGGTGTCCATTGTATAACAATTAAACTTTAAGAAGTGATAAATTGCATTGCGACTGTTCTGTAATTAATCCAGTGACATTTTAAATCATTCTGACAGTTTTTGTTAAGAAGAAAAATGATATCTACCAAACTGTTTTATCCAATGTATTGACTGTGTTTTGCAACTGTAATTTACCGAAGCGATTATTGTTTTATCAAGTGGTATTTCTACTGTCAAAGGATTCCAGGTAACTTAAGTGCTAACTACAATTTTAAATATAAAATCACTCAGAGACAATTCTCACTCATTTTATTCTTGTATAGAAATTTATTTTATAGAAGCATTTATTTACTACTAAGACCACTACTACTATAATTGTTAAGATGATGAATATTATTCTCCAATGAAAACTATTGTATAGTTTATACATATCATTGACGTATTTTTGATTACTCTTAAGAACTCTGTAGATAAGAATAATTGATTATTAATTATTATTTTGACAATATTGAGTAAAGATATTTTAATGACTGGCCAGTGTCATTATCCTGATTCTAATATTGTCTTATCTTCCATTTTATGCATTCTTGAATTATTCTGTCATATACCTGCAAAAGTCCAGCCTAATATTCGGTGAAGTCTTATACCATCCTCATTTAGGTACACATGTCAATATACTATATATATATTATTAAATATATTATATATATATATATATTTAATTTAAAAATTATATAAAAATATATAATATATATACTATATATATATATATATATAGAATATATATACTATATATATATATATATATAATTATATATAATATATATATATATATATATATATGATATATATAATTGAAAGAACTTATATATAACTAATATATAATTTATATATATATATATATATTATATAATATTATATATATATATATATAATAATATATTATATATATATAATATATATTATATATATATATATATATATATATACCGTATAGTATAATATAGTTTTATATTATATATATATATATACTATATATATATATATATATATATATATATATATATATATATATATATATATATATATATATAGTATATATAATATATATATATCTATATATATACTATATATAATTATCAGGCTGGGATTCAAGTCATAAGTAATTAGTTACTTGACTTAAGCACATTTTTGGGAGTACTTGTACTTGCAGTTTCTAAAACCCATGCTGTACTTGTACTTGCAACTTTTGTACTTGAAAATTTGCAAAGTACTTTTGGCATTTTTAACTTGCCAAAATTTTTTTTTTTATCATTTTCCTACATATTGATATTATTATTTCTAATATACATTAACTTAAAATATTATTTTAATATAGTAGGCAGACGGGTGTTCACCCCCGATTTTTATAAAATCACAGGATTAAACTCTAAAAAAAAAAATGATAATGGAAGATAATGAAAAACGAAAATCGTCACTCTCTTTAGAAAAAAAGATACAGCTCAAAGTTGTTAAAACTCCCATGGACTTTTCATTTTTGATCCATCAGGTTAGGTTTCAGTTTACAGCCTTCTTAGTTCAGGTTATAATAAGTTTTGTTAGGCATTACACAGAGAAAATCTATGTATCTTTAAACAAATCTTATATAACCTGAACTAGTGTGGATTCTAAAATGGAGCACGAGGACACTAATTTTTTATAAGAAAGCCTACTGGGAAAATTTTTAAACTCTGAGAGCTCAACTTTTTTTCCGTAATAGACTTAAACATTTTTAAATCAGAATTGATTTTTAAAAAAAAAAAATTTGTAAACCAAATTTCCTATGGGAATTTTTAATAACATTTTGTGAAGCTGTAACTTTTCTCGAAACAGAGACGACGATTTTCGTTTTCTTCTTCTAAATCTATTATTTTTTAGAGTATAATCCTGGATGATTTTATAAAAAATTGGGGTGACACCCTTTGCACTACTATTACCAATTTCATTTTTGAATATAAAGTATGTCATTTATATAAATATATAATATATATATATATATATAAATATATTAATAGTATATATATATATATATATATATATCATATAATATATAATACTATAATATCAAAATGAGAATGGGATGATTGGATGGGTGAAGCTGTGTAACCAAAGCAATTTATGGAGGGTTTATAGTTCGGAGGGATTGGAGGAAAGCATAAATAATAGTACTATTATATAAGGGTAAAGAATAAGTAAACTGTAGGCATTAAGGGGAATTAGTTTAGTTGAGAGTGCTGTAGGGAAAGAATCTATGCTGCGTATTTTGTGTCAATAGACAGTGCGTTGAGTGACTGAAGGACTGATTGGTGAAAAACAAGGTGCGTTTAAAAGTGGTAGAAGATGTGTGGATCAAAGTCTTTACATTGAAAAAAATGATTGGAAAAATGAGGGAGAAGAAGAATAAATTGTTTTAGGTTTTAATTGGATTTGCTACAGGCATTTGATAGGATTCATAGGGAGCTCTATGCAGGGTTGTTAGTGATATATGGTGTTGGCTGTAGGCTTCTGAATGGCAATCAAAAGTAGGTTTTTGACGATAGTGAAGCTGTGTAAGAATAAATAGAGTCGAAATGTGACTTGGATTTAATATTAATAGCCGAGTGAAGCAGTAAAGGTGTTATGTCTCCTTGGTTTATTCAATTTGTATATGGGATGGAGTTCATGAAGAATTAGACAGGTGGCCGGTGGCAGGGGATTGTTTAGAAATGAAGGAGAGAGGAACGAGAGTGGAGGTTCGCCTACCTTATTATAAGAGGGTTGATTGATTTGGTTTTGTAGTGGTGAATCTGACAGACGAGACTTGAGAGGATTGGTAGAGAGATTTGTTATGGTGTGTTAAAAGGAGGGGTTTGAAAGTAAACATAAGATAGGAGTAGGTTTTGTTATGGAGGTGAAGAGTGAGGAGAGTCCTCGATGTGAAGTTATTTTAGATGGAGCAGCTGGAACAAGTTTCTTGAGTTTAAATATTTAGCGAGTATATATTGATGAAAGGGAAACAGCATGATTGCAGATTGTTGTAGAAAGTGTTGAATAGCATGAAGTTGGCTGGTGAATAAATATTGGTAGATGTAAAGGGAACTAAGTGCTTACATGTGGGCTATGGTGTTACCTGTGTTATGCCTATAGTAGTGAGGACT
>JABUQX010025943.1:10000-32635 GCA_015478945.1 Trachelipus rathkii
TTATATATATAGATATAATATATTATATATATAATATATATATTATATATATATATATATTATATATATACTATATATATATATATATATATAATATATATATATATATATATTATTATTATATATATATAATATATTATATATAATACAGTAGCACCTCGCAATAACGGCTACTCGCTTAACGGCGTTTCGCAATAACGGCGCTCTTAACTATTCAGTGTTGTGCGGAAGGAAACGCACGCACGAACGAACAGACGCTATCGCCAAACTGCGTTGCAGCGTATTGCAAGGCATGCGATCAGTCTGTTTACTGTCTTCGTGTGTTCTGCATCTATTTCGCAATTTTCCAAACTTTATACTGTATACCAAATTTATTAAGTTAAAAATGGCCTCTACATCCAGTGAAAAGAAAGTCGCAAATGGTTTACAGTAAATGAGAAACTAGAATATATAATAAAGTTACGTGAAAAAGGCACAGACTCCACACCAACTACATCCCTATCACTGTCTGCACAGCAAAGGCGGTCATTTGTAGATTCAGATGATGATGATTCGCCAACATCCATTGTACGGTCGAATGAAGAAGTGGAATCAGGAAAATAAAAATATTTGTATTTAATATTTTATATTTATATTTCTTTTTCAGTTGTAAATTATGTACTAAATATAAATATTTAAAGGTAAACATTGTGTAAATTTCCCTTTCTACCATTGTTTTATAGGTAGTGTTATTGCACACTCAATATATATTAATACATAGTACATAGTTGTGTTTGCACACACTCGCGGGTTACAAAAAAAAAGCCTTAATTCCCTTACCGGCGTTTTTCACTTAACAGCGAGGGTCCAGCCCAAATACGTCGTTATTGCGAGGTACTACTGACCTAGCCCAGTGGGTTTTATTGGGCATATTTGCTTGTTTGTTGTTTTTATACTAATTATATATATTTTGAAATCCATAAAAACTTTAATAATATTTTAGAGCTATTCAGTTTTACTGACCAGGAAATGACCATTTCAATACTGGAACAACTTTTCAGCAAAGCTCAATGAATTGTGGTGAGCACGTTATCCCTTAGACTGGATACAAACTAATAATGCTAATAGCTGAAGTAACCAAAAAAAAAATCCTTTGTGGGTGTTTTACACTGGTCAATGTGGTCATTTCAAAGCTTTGGGTGTTGTATTCTCCAAACAAGCCAATTCCTCTGTCCTTGGATTAAGATGTGGCTTTCATCACAGAATCTTCCTTAAGTCCTCAGATTTCAAATTTTGTATTTCAACCCTCATTTGTGAAGATACACTTTCACAGATTTGGTCAGTTGTTTTTTCAATGGTTAGTACACTTTCTGGCCTGACCCCTCAAGAGGCGCCTTCAGACGGTAGAGCGATGGAGTCGCATGGCAAGGTCGTGGGTTCGAGTCCTAGTCGGATCGCTAGTGCTCCAGAAATTACTACGAGAAGTTCCCCTCCTTAAAAAAGGAAAAGCCCGGGGGTCGTGTGAAATTTTTAAAAAAAAAAAAAAAAAAAAAAAAAAACAGTGGATGAGCGATTTTCTATTCCTTTCTCCCTCAAATCAGTTGTTAGTCATTACTTGTATTTCTAGGGTATTTTACAATTTTCCATACCGAGTAAGCATCATCCCTTTATGTAGTTTTCCTCTTTCAACAACATTTACCTTTGCATTTTGGAGATAGACACAGACTCTGTTTTCCTCTTCATTTTAATCTACGTATTAACATTGATCCATCATTTATCGAATATAAATATCCCGTACAATATCCAAAGTGGGGGTTCACCCCAGCCCCACAAAAACTGAAAATATTGGCGTAGAACACCGAAACTCGGTATACACATACCATACTCGCACAGATTTCATTGCTCAATTCAGAAACAGAAAACAAAAATAAATAACACATTAAAATTAAAAAAATAGATTAAAAAAATTAAATATTTCTCTATACAAAAGTCTCACTTAAACTTATAAAAGCTCTATTTTTATCAAGAAAATTAAAATTTTTTTTAATAATTAGAAACTTGAAAGGTCATAATGCACTGATAAATTTTATACATATTATTCTATAACACATTCTCTTGTAAAACAACTGGATTAGAATTGAAAGATCATACATGCACTGGATAAATTGTTTATGTGACATGATTATTGTTATATATATGACACAAAAAAATTCTTACCGTCTATTTTATATAAATCAAACCCCTCAAAAGCCTCTGAGCTCTGATCCTGCCTGCTAATGACGGAGTCCTCGCCTCACTCTCTCAGCATAACCAAGCCTACGCACTGCTACCCACTCACCATTAATGATCTCAATCTCGACTCCTCTGTGATCCTCAGCCCTCCCCATCTCCAACATATATCCTAAAAATATTTAGAAACTCAGACACTTGTTCCAAGCTGCTCACAGCATCTAACATAACTTCACTCGAAGACTGTCCACACTCGCCACCATAACGTTACTCTTATCAACGTTTACTTTCAAACCACTCCTTTAACACCCTACCTCTGCCAAATCTATCTACCAATATTTTCAAACTCTCTTCCGATTCATCACACAACCAAATCATTCGTATATATATATTAATATATATATATATATAATATATATATATATATATTGTACTCACATTTCCTCTATGATCATGTTGATTTCATGTCATATTTTGGATATAATTATTAATTAACAAATACTTTAATTTATTTATTATTAGTTTTAATATGCTTTAAATACAGTTATATTATGTTTTTACTTAAAATTTAACCAGACCTATTTCAATATTTATATATATCTAATAAAGAACTCGAACAATCTAAAACATTAACCTACTAAACCTGTAAATCATATAATAAATCAAACACTATCCAACCACTAGTCCTACCCATCTCCATCCTATAACTATAACGAGAAACTACATAACCATTAACATATAAATTATATAAATTAGATCTTATTCATAAGTAGAAAGAACTTTACTGTGTTTAATATATTAATACTGATTAGAATAATTAAATAATTAAATGCTAATAATTAACAAAGATCCATACTTTACAACACAGTAATAAGTCACTAACATTGAGTGCAGAACGTAAGAATCACTTACCTCTTTACATAAGTATCCCTCACCCCTCCCTACCCCAACCTTAGATATTTTTACATTAACTATAATTATTAATATTTTAATCTCAATTTATCATTAACCTTTGATCTAAATATATCATACTGAGCTTACAATTATAAATATTAATGCATCATATATAGTTACAAAGTTTATCACCTACAATATAAAAGCAATACATCGCATCATCTGAACTACGAAATAATCAACCAGCTCAAATGGTACAACAAAACCTAACACAAAACATCTTACAAAAAAATTACAAAAAATCCACGAAACTAATAGTCTTAATCTATCAACAAAGCATGCGACCAATAACTCACACCAGAGCGAGTGACAACGTCATACCCTCATACACATTTTGAGCGCAGAACAGTAACCTAAATACCATCTTTATTATTCTTATAACATATATCCTAGTCTCCACTAAGGTTTCAATCGTTGTCAGAAGAGAGTCCATACTAATGATGTTAATTTTAATATTTCATAAATAAGACATTTTAAATAAATTAATCTTAAATTTAGAACGAAAAAATTTGGTTAACAAACAAATTTGGTCAAGCAAATTCGAACAAAGAAATATACATTAAACAATGAATAATTAAATTTGTTACCATATCTCGATTAAAATAAAATATCTGCAATCATGATACTTATATTTTTAACTGTCTGATATCAACGTAAGAGGACGATATAATCATAGATCTTTCACATATTCCTGATGTGCAACCATACATGTGAATCCTGTTGTACATCTCCTCACTATCCTCTTCTACTATAGCTTCTAGGATAGGCGTTATAAGTTTGCCTGATAACGTGAGAGTCCCAATCGATTTTGCTTAGTAAGTATGCAAATGTGAGTACATTAAACTTCTTTCCTCTCTCTTTTCACAATAATCCCAAAGCTTTGTTCTACACAATATGATAATAACACGTGGAAACCTCAATTCTTTGCTAGGTGTTCTATTAAGAGAGAATCACCCTAACCATTTTTTATTTAACTATTCTGAGCAATCATCATTATTTTTAATTTTTTGTATGGTAATTTTTTCTTTAGTAAATTGGACAACACCTTAAAACTCCTTCCATATAAAATATTCCATTTATGTAATCTATTCTTTTTAATACAATGGTGCAGTTTTATTATAAAAAAGGCACTATTATCTTTTTTTAAAAGAATACATTACCTAGACCTTAATATATTTATCATCACATGTGTGTGTGTCTACCTAAAATTGCGATAACAGTTATCCAATTCGCCATACAAAAGAATAGAGTATGAGAGGAACTATGGAATCGACTAGTATACAAGATATAGAGCTTGATATTCTACACGTCACCAGACGCATCCACAAAACATATGAGTAGAATCCTTTCTGTAAAATCTGACGAAGACATGAGAGTTAAATCTTTAAGTTTTATAAATCTTGATTCTTGGGTAAATTTCACCCATATTATACTGTAGTTTTATTACTATAATAAATTTCTAAAATATTATTGTTTACTGTAGAATACACTAATATAATTATAATTATTAAACAACATAATAATTTTAGCACAGAATTCTTGCTCCTCACATTTTATTGAAGTTTTTTTACTAGCCTGAATGCGGGGAGGCGAAGGCTGTATGTCCTCTCGAAAGGTCAGTTCGTGGTTTTTGTAATTTTTCTTTTTGTTTTATTTTTCCTGTTGGTGGATTTAAATAACACATAGTTCATAAACGCTTGATCTTATTTGTGATTTATACGTTCTCTAGAGTTATTAATACTATTATATCAAACGTGAAGTAACTTAATGACATAAAATACATTATATAATTAGAACTAGTTGCCATATTTACTAACATCTATTTATTTATATTTTTTCTTTTATTTATGTATATATTTTATTATAATAAAATATTAATATTTATTTGATATATATAATTTTTATTAAACTTTAATTTCTATATTTTAAATAAATCATTATTATTTTATTGATTATTATTTAACAAAAGTTAGTTGTTTTATTTTAAAAAAACTTTTAATCTTTTTAACTTTATTTCTTTAATAAACTTATCTCTAGTGTACACTATAAAAGTACACATATCTAATACACACTTTTCTCCACGGCATAGAGCCCTAGTTTCAATGAGTAAGGGAAACTACCTCTAGGTATTTGTACCTAGGATCTAGACTAGGAATTCGAAAACACCAAACGAAGAACCTTTGCTCATTTGATCTTTACATACCTACACACCACCGCTGTTAAAATACACCCTGTGAGAGAATATATCAGTTAAGACATCATAAGATCACAACTACCTACTATATACCTCATATACTACTTACTACTACTCACTATTATACCTATTTACTATACATCTATACCTATATACTAATATATCACTATATATTATAGATCATATTGATAGTGAGTAATATTGATATTATACTAATTGTAATTATCTATTTATAGATCTCCAAACGTATCTAATATAATAATTTTCAGAGTATCAATTTGGACTAAGAAGACAGTGAAAAAGTCTATTGAAATATAGACATTATAAGTATATATTAAAGATAATACTCTTTCCCTGACAACGATTTTGCGTTTTTTAGGCTATAGACAACCCGGTTGGGTATGCGTGAAGTTCTGCTGCTAACCAGGGACGAAACGTAATATTGCAGTTGCCGGTTGCAGAGAGTTTATTGTCAAATATGATCCGGTTTGCATATCGCCTTGTGCGTTTGCGGTTGCTGGTTATTTCGACTCATATCACCTATGATTTAGAATGTACTAAATATACAAATATTATAAAACATATATATAATAACCTTAGATGTTATAAATAAGGATAATATATAATATTAGTATTAATATATATACTAAATCACTATATACAATATATATATCACTATTATATTGTAGTATATAATATAAATAATAACAAATACTGTAAACTACATGAGTTGGCCTTTTAATCACTTTCCGGCAGAACAAGCTCATAACAGCGATATAATGAGGTGTACGATTCAAATAGCAAAACTATCTAGTTACACACGTAGCCTTTCACATCTTTTTTCTTTTTGTTTTAAAACTTTTTATTTTTTTAAACTTTATTTTCCTTCTTCATAAACAGCGCCTGTCCGTGTGCCTGTTTGATATTTAAAAACATTTAGGCGTCGCAAGGTTGAGTTTTGCGTAAATTTTGAGTGAGCTCACGTTCGCTCCTGACAAGAGCATGTTTTCCGCTCTGCCATCCATCCCTAAGCTTATCTTCATATTTTCTTTTTTCTTTATAATTGTTGTAATTCGTGTTCAACACTATAGCAAAAGTATGACATTCTTCTGAAAACTGTTCCATTTCCTAAAAAGTATTATAAATTTATCCGGCTATTTTATTTAATTGTACTTTTTGTTTTGTACTCAATACTTTGCATATAAAAATGCTTTTCTTTTTCTTTAAATGTTTCAATAAGAATGGACGATTATGACATTTCATTTAAATTTAATTTTCTTTATAATTTTTAACTAGCCCACAAAAACATCCTATGGTCATCAAAACTCACGAGTCAAAATCATCGTATAACTATATGACAAAGTAGAATTATATTGAGAACATATCATCGTATTCATAGAATGTAAATATTTTTGTAGCACTTGTATCATATCCACCTACGTTTTATCAGAAACATCCCGCCACCATATAAGCTCTAAAACCAATAATAAATAATTCATTAAACCACTTCCGATCTCGCAAGAGCAATATCACTCATGTTCCCTCATAAGTCTCTATTACACTCAAACCTCTAACCACCAAAGAACAATCAATCCCACTATTGAGCTTTTGGCGCATACAGGAAAGTAACTGACGCTATATTCGTGTGGCCATTCTTACGTCCTCGTCTCTACATATGCTTCCTATTACAGGTTCTTTCCTTTAAAATAATGGGAATCCACCCTACACCGACTTGTTTGCAATAATTACTACACTTCAAAACAGATTCGCTCTAACACTTAATCAACAAGCTGAGGTCCTATATAATCATTTAGCTAATTCTCAATAACATAGTAATTTAACAAAAATTTAAGTTTACTTAAAATATAACTCTCCTTACATATCTTGAGTGATCTAACTCCAAACCAAAATGTGTTATATAATTAATGCGCCCTGACTCACCAGACTCTATGATCGCACACTCTATCATACGTAAATATGTATACACGGCGGAATTTTCACTAATTTAAGCAGACATTAAGGATAAGACAATCATGGGCCTATGTAGACTGGTCCCAGATCAATCCTACTAACTAACATTGCCCCATGAACCTAACAAATCCACAAAAGCACCCATAGAGCTATGTTCAAATTGCTGTAACTAAAAAATCACCACATTTGGTTAATTAATTATGTTGTTGACTGGACAGTCCAGGCAGACCCATGAATGTCTACCATAATTATAATTACTAAATTCATTTGGAGATTACCATTAATTTTGTACACGACTGATTTTCCTCTCATTTTAACGCAGTTTTTCGAATAAACACTCAACATCTGCGGTGCCAAAGATATTCAAAAGATATTAACACTCAAGTAACTAACAATACATACAGAACGAACATGTACGAAGCTGATGTGGGTCCTGTTTCACTAGAGTTATCAAATACAAGTTGAGAAATTGTTCCAAACTCCCCCCACTTTTCGAAATATTACGCAATACGTATGATCTTTGTTGACTTTTTGAAACATTCGCAATACCTATGATTTTCTTGTTTGGGTTTCGTACTTCTAACATATTAACGTTAATCTTACACTAACATAGTAACTTTTAGCAAAATTTAATCACAACATTGGTTAATTATCATACAGACAGCGAAGTATGCTAACAAATAAAGTGTTTCACATTAATAAGCCTACATAGTCGCCACACGGGAGTTGCCATGTCGACTTCGGTCTCTGAAAACTAAAGAAATAATACCCATAACAAACAAAACACATCTTAACAGGATAAACTGTTAACATACAAAGTTCCATCACTTAAACACCAATAAGCAAACTAACATGGTATGCAATACGTAACCTATCTCTACTTTTTTCACAGCAAACTCTAACATATTAAACGTTTAATCTTACACTAACATAGTTAACTTTTAGCAAAAATTTATCACAACATTGGTTTTATTAATCAAGTGAGACCCGCGAAAGTATGCTAACATAATAAAGTTTTCCTCATCAATAAAAGTAAACAATAAGCATACAACTGAAACAGAAAAGTCCCAAAGACCAACATAACACATCTTAAGCAGGAATAACATTCAACATTACCAAAGTTCCACACTTAACACCAATAAAGCAACTAACTGTAATGCAAAACGTAACCTAATTTACTTTTTCAAGCATAACTCTAACATTATAACGTTAATCTTAAAATGGAAAGGTAAATTTAGCAAAAATTTATCACACATTGGTTTAATTATCATACAGACCAGCGAAAGTATGTCAATCATAAATAGCAGAAAAAGTTTACAGTTGAAGTTAAGCAGTAGCATCCCACTGAATAGAAACATAATGCCAAAGACAAACATAACACCCAATCTTAAGCAGGAATAAACTGTTAACAATTAACAAAGTTCCACACTTTAACACCACCGTAAAGCAACCTTAACATGGTATGGCATAAACTTAACATAATCTTACTTTTTTCAAGCATATCTAACATATTACGTTAATCTTAACTAACACAGTACATTTAACTAAAATTTCTCCAACATTGGTTAATTATCATACAGACCAAGGAAATATATCTTAACGTAACAAAGTTTCCACATAATAAAGCTCACCGAAACGTAACGAACTAAGAAAATAATGCACAAAGCCAAACCTATCACCAACTTACACACAAATAACTGTTAACATTTAAACAAAGTTCCCACTCAACACCAGTTAAAGCACTAACATGACATGCAAGCGTAACCTAACTATTTTTGCAAGCATAACTCTAACATATTAACGTTATTCTTACACTGTCACAGTAACATTTTAACGTAAAAATTTACATCTTTGGTTAATTATTACTGATCAACGATATACTCTAACATAACCATGTCTTCACATTAATAAAGCTACATAGCATCATATGAACTGGGAAAATAATGTACACGACAACCTAGCACTCTTACGCCCTAATAAACTTTTACATTAACAAGTTCCACACTTAATATCAGTAAAGTAACTAACTTTACATCACAAACGTAACCTGTTTATACTTTTTCCAAGCATATCTAACATATTAACGTTAATCTTTACATTGACACATGTTACATTTATCTCAAAAAATGTATCATAACCTTACCTAACCACAATAATACCTAACGAGTAAATACGAATAAAGTAAAGTTTTAAGACTTATCTCTTAGACTTCACCTCCTTTCAGAAAATACCAAATCTAGACATGAAAATGATTTTAGATTGCTACCATTTGGATAAAGTGATGCAATACTTATATATTGAACCCCTGACAGGAACACAAGCAATGTAGCAGTCGCCATTCGGGTTTACGATAAATATAAATGACACATCGTTGGGGCTTACAAAAGATCCTCGTAAAGAGGACGTCTGTAGAAGCAGAACGAGAGGTCATCATATACACAGCGAAAAATGTCCTACTGGCGAAATTCGTATGTATAAACCCTTTGTAATGAGATTCTTTCTTCCAACCAATCAGAAGAAAGTAAACAAGAATACGACGTACGAAATGAACCATATCAGTCAAAAGGGTAACCATATCTCGAGGTTGTTCGAGCTTTGTTGTTGTTGTTGTTGCTTTGCTGTTTTGTTTGTTGTTATTGTTGTTGTTGTTGTAGAGGTAAGGTTCCCGTGCGTTATATTTCAACTTCTCATTTTATCAACAACATTGATTAATTATCATAACTGATCACGAATATACTCTAAGGCGTAATAAGGTTTCATATCAATAAAAGGCTAACATGAATGGTAGCATGAACTAAAGAAAATAAATGTAACAAACGACAAACCTGACACACCTTAAGCCCGAATAAAACTGTTATCAATTAACAAGTACCATCTTAATAAAGTTCAAACAACAAAATTTACACTGCAAAACGTAACCTAGTCACACGTTTTTTTCAAGCATGTCTAGACACTCAAATACTAATTTTTATTTTTTTAATCTTATCTCTTTTTTAGACTACGCCTCTTTTCAGAAAATTAACATCGAAACATGATAAATGATTTTTAATGCTTTAACTGCATTTTAATAAAGTGAAGCAATACTTATTATATTTATTAAAAAAACTGGTAAATAAATCTAGGTTACATACCCTACAGAGGTGATTTGACAGCAATGTTGATTGGAGCCCTGAGTTATAATATTAAATCAGGAGCTACTCGTGGTGTAATTTCATAATCATGAATGCAAAAGTCTAAAGGCGAACGCACTATCACATTTAATTCTCAACAAAAAACTTAATCCTAGGCTCACGTTTCCTACCACACATCTTCGTAGTTAACCAGTAATATCTTACAAACTCATCATTTCTCTAGACACTCAGCGTATTCGAGAGGATAACTGTAAACATAATCAAAGTTTTAAAACCAAACATAACACAAAAATAAGTTTCTTTATAATAGCGCTTAGACCATCGAATATATCTACGTAAGCACGACGTTTGCTTGCATTTAATAATAGCTAAATAACATAACTGAACTAAGAATATAATGTACAAAACAAACCTACGACACACCATACGTACTAATAAAACTCTAACAATTAACAAACTCTGGATCCGCACTTAACATCCAGTAAGCGATGTACCTACACATCGTACAAAACGTAACCTATTCACACTTTTCAGGCATATCTCTAAACATATCAATGTTAATTTAACATTAGCACACTGCTAATATTAACAAAAAGTTTCATACTTAACCCCTGTCTAATCATCATACAGACAAAGAATATAATGCTAACGTAACAAATGTTTACATCAACTTCGTAATATTTTAACAAAAAATTCAACACAACCTCGTCTAAATATCCTAATCACCCCCAACGAATAATGCAAACATAACAAAGTTTTAACCAAACACATAACCAAAAATAACAAAATTTATCCACATAACATACAATTAATAGATTTTAAGATTATCTGCATCAGTAAACATTATATAAACTGGTTGTTATTGATTAATAAGACAAAATAATAATCAAACCACCCATCCCTGCAGCCCCCCTACCCATCCCACCCCTATTGAACTATGAACTATTGATTCAAGTCATATTCGAACTATCATTTTGGTAAACATAACATAAAATAAGTTCTTAATATACTACCCTACGAATATATGCTTACCAAACAGAGTTTTAACTCAATAAAGGCTAACATATCAATCACCGCGCAACTAGAATATATTGACAAATGCAATACCTTGCGTATGAATAATCAGCCTAACGTCCTGAAAATTCCCTACGTTATCAAAGGTAACGTAGCTAACAGGTCATACACTACTCGATATGTTCCCACTTTTCCCATAATTCAGCAACAGAGACGTATTAGCTAACAAATCTCTTAATTAAGTAAGCAATCTTTCAATATAGTCATCAACAAGCTTAAAAGCTTAAAATTTGGTAATTATTTTCTTTAAAATAAGAGAATGCTGAGTTTTCATATTTGACCTATGAATAATGTTGAGCCTCTTGACAGGTCAGAAGCACCCAACCTGAACTAATAGTTTTTTTTTTATAATTATTAGGAATGTATGCGTTATTTTGTAGATGTTGCCTCTTTAATATAACCCTCAAAACAATAATTGTTTATCATTTTTACGTCGATTTTTATCTTGTTGAAAATTTGATATTAGGTGGGATTTATCGATTTTTTTTTTTTTTATGAATCCCCTCCCCCCCTCCTTGAATGGTGCCCTACCAGTGAGTGGTGACGAAAGTGTTAAAAAAAAAAATTCTCAGCTGAATATATGAGTAATTAAGTAATAATTGATGGCATCGGAATTGCCACATTTCATGATTGATAGAGGTCACTAACGTGGAGGAGAAGTGACGGAGGCACATTTTTGCAATCTGACATAACGATTGGCGTGATCGGGAGTGGATAACTGAAATAGTGACGTTCGACCCTGGTGTAAGATACGTATGGATAACTTGGAATGAGGAATAATTAGTACGGGAGGACAGTAATAGGTAGAGTAGGCAAGTTGAACAGAATGGTAATCAAGCAGGCATCATAGGAATTTATACCTGCGTGAAATGTGGTAGAATTGAAGTTGATTGTGAATTGACTAAGATCATGGAAGCTTGTTGATAACAAAGCACGAATGTAGGGTGTAAGTTACGGGGTTGACTGGAGAAGATGCAGTAATAGTACCTTTATATAAGTGTAAGAAGGGAGATAAGGAACTGTAGAAACTACACGGGGGAGTGAGTTTATTGAGTGTTGTAGGAAGGTATTCGTGGTAATTTTGGTTTGAAAGATGTAACATAAGTGACTAGAGGTTTGATTGTCTTCGAAAGAATAAGAATTGCATTTCGAATCTCAAGCTACCGCCCAACCATCGCATCGCTCCAGCAAACTAGCACTCAAATTCTCTTACCACCCTTCAAATCAAAAGACAAGATGAACCAACTAAACCTAACACCACTCCACTCCACTTACCGCGTACCCCTACCATGACGCTACTGACACTCAGGGCACATAATCCACTAACATCCAAGAATACAGACATAACTGTAGAATCGTACGGTAACTACAGAAAGTCACATAAATAGCCACATGTCCCAACATAAAGAGCTACGGTTTCCGCAAAAGATGAACTAAGTGAAGCTATGAATGATCAGAAAATATCACTTAACCAACGTGGACACCACCATTAGATATACGAGCTATTCCAATAGATCCACAATCCCAGAGGCACCAGTCCGAACGCCACAAGTATGATGCTTGCTTCAGCTCTCAATATAGACCAGCATATTTAATATCTAACCACTAAACATAGTAGGATGGAAGCAAATAGACAAGACGCCGCATTTCACGAAATCGCGACGAGAATGGACAAACTCGGAGCGAACTATGTATATAGTATGAGCATGCATATTAGTAACTATAGCTGCATTTTATGTGATAGTGAAATATTCGAAGAAATCTCTCATGACACGAACACATCCCATAGCAGATAAGATTCTAAGCTCTAGAAAAGACCACGCCCCCCGCTAGCTCGCTCAAACACGAGAGACCTTATCACTACACACTAAACACATCACTTAAAGAGAGACAACTTCAAATACTCATCCACTAAGACGAGCAAGCACGACCCCTCTACCAAGCCCAACAAAATGTTGAAATCACAGCTGCCTTATCTTGCTTACGAAGACCATACTGGCGATCAAAGATCAGGAAAACAACAATCCGACCATCTCAAACATTTCAAATAATCTATAAGACCATATCTACTTTTGATAGAAAAGGCGAATCGAAACCACAATCATCTAATGACAATATGTAGCTCAAGAACATCCTCGTCGCACCCCCCCCCCCACAACCCCCTAGGCCTAGCACGCAGCGCGCTCGGCTCTGCATACCACATATACATCATCCCAACTTAGCATGAACTGCAAAAATGACTCAAGTCACATTCGCATGCACACCGTCTAGAGCTCCATGGACAATCGAAAAAGCATCAGTATACACTACCAAACATGAACCAAACTAGTCGCACAAAGCCCACACTATACGCTAGCTAGAACATCTCCTAAGTAGACCGACCAAACCCAACAATAGCTAAGGCAATGAAAACGAGATCCAACCCATATACCTCAGCTGCGAACGAATATACTAAGACCAGGATCAGACTCCCTCCTTACAGGACAGTCGTTACCCGCGCTCTAGAGCCAAAGACCATTGCAAATACAAATGAACAACCGAAACCAATCGCACAAACTCAGTCAAAATCTAACAGAACGAGGCTGCAAACCCCCACAAACGCCAATTTACCCACAACTATCCCACCACTACACAGCAACCCACACACACACCAACACACACACATACACCAACACCCACACACCAAACACACAACACCCAACCACACACACTGTATCCGCAATATGACGAAACAGAGCAGAATAAAATGAACATCGAAAACAAATAAAATGCAAGTGATTATGACACAGATGCTCCACTCAGCACCCACATGGTAACCCAAATTCGGAACACACACAGACTAAACAGGTAGGTAGCATACGCCATCTAGAAGGAATTACCCTATAACGGTTGTATAATAGAAGCTTTCGCGTGCAGCTTGAACGGAAACAAACCGCCAAATGAGAACTATACGAAACAAACCTGCAATATAAAAAGACCAAACAGCCTGGAACACATCTAAGTTCCACAACTAACAAAAGTCAACGTATGAAACGGAAACCACAGCAGTGTGAATCACTTATACGGTCCACCAAAGCGAGTAAGAATATCCCGCTGTCCATCAACATAGGACAATAAACATGGCCAATAAGCATTACTGTTGACACCAACGACGTCAGTCACCTATCATCGTCTAGGGCACTGGCCGAATCGGGGCCACATAAGAACTACCAATTAGGCATCTAGCCAATGCACTCAACACACGTGCACAACACATGCGCTGTCAAATGTACGCGATATGGCTGCAAATCATCCAGGCTGAACCAGATCACATATAACTCGACTAACGAATCCGCACACAGCCTAATCTAAGGCACACATTAAAGCGGAATAACAATCGGCGAGGAAGCCGCACATTTCCAATCTCTCCTGACTATAAACACTATCTACTTAATTACCCAGGTGGCGAACTAGCACCATCCCGACACGTCCCCCACCCTCCCCCACTACTCTACGAAGGCCTCAATCATAACATGAATAACACTCCCCAGGGAAAAACAAAAATCAAAATAATACATCATCATATAAATCAATTAAATATATCTATTTAAAAATAACATAAAAACCAAAATAAAATTAACTAATAAAATTCACAATAACAATAATAAAATAATAACCTAAATAATAAACACTAACCCTTGAATTTAAGTTAATTTCTTGTGAATACCTATTAAATATGGTATCGCTGGATGTGGTTAAAATGCAAAGCAACATTACACGGACCTAGGGGGGAACCGGTGTTAGAACTATGATAAAGAAAGACAACGGAACAAGTGAGCGGCAAAGATGCATCAATGATATATATCTGATCATGCAGCATCACATTAGAGTATCCTAAGTGTGTTAGATCATAGAACGAAAGCACGATCTGAAGCCAGAACATTACGCTAGAGGAGAGCAATATTCGGAAGGCGTCGGCCGCCACAAAAAGCGACACGGGCATTAAAAAAGAATAAGCTGTACCACACCGCGTACACCGCACACGCTCCCACCCCCCACTATAATAGGATAAGATTGAAGGCAAGGAGAAGTCCGACAACAGGTAAGTCCACAACGTAAACTATAATTGGATCGAGTGAGAAATGCGAACAATCATTATCTGACGACTTAACACTATTAAAATGAATAATAGAGTTGCAATAAAAAAGAGACAAAGGCAGATGCCACGAGACCCAACACAACTACGTAGAATAGCCCAAAAATTCGTTGACATACCACGGGAACCGGTGGCCTGAGAAAAGCACAATTAACGATAATCACTATGACTGCACAACCAAACCCAAACCACACCCCCCAACCACCAACACACCATCACCCCCCACCCACCCACACCCACCCCCCCAAACAAAACCCACAAACACAAAACAAAAACAAATACACAACCCAACCCAACCAAAACCAACATCAAAAACGCAACCAACACCAACTCACAAACCCTAAACAACACACACAACCACACACCCCACACCCCCAAACAACACCATCCAAACCCACCAACACCCAACACAACCACACAAAAACACGACCAAAAAAACCACACAAAAAAACCAAAAACACAAACAAAAACACAACAACAGACCTCAACAAATTAACTGGAGCCGACTACAGATCGTGATACTGCTGCACTTAGGTTATTGCCATGGAGGTTGCTTCGTTACCTGCTAGTTAATGATATAGTAGTCCAAATCCATGGCTCTACACGACATAAGACGGACTATAGATCCTAAAGGTACAAATATGTTAGACAATGAACAATATTCTAGCGTGGGGTGTTAGACATTGATATAAAAAGAAACCACTGAACAATTAGAGAGATTGCATGTAGTGTGACAGAGGCACACACCAGTAAATGAAGAATAAATCAACAAATGAGAGTACATTTACAGCACAATGGCTATTTGGTACAACTATAGATAACAAGCAATGGATGTAATAAGTCGGCGTTGGCATTCAATGGATCGTACTATTGAGTGAGAGTGCACATGGACGAATAGGCTGGCTGGGTAATGAAGAGAAAAAGTGGATATGACGTCAGTTAAAGCGGAATGCCTAAAAGGAAGAGAATGTAGAGTTTGTCTCGCTAACGGCGAGAAAGAAATGATGCACATACAACAGTGACTAGTAGAAATGGCCGATGTTATTGTAGAGAGACGGCATACAATGGTAACAACGTGTAAGCTGTCTGCCCAGGGACCATGAACATCACATTATTCAAATGATGTCAACCACAGTGAGCGCGTTAATCGTCGCTTGTCTCGTTGGACAAACATTGGGACATAGACTTTTCACTGACTGCGAGCACCAGATTCTAACCTTAAAGATGGCTACTGGAGTGGAGACAGTAACGGCAGACGGAGGGAGGGGCTTTCTTTTTGACCTATAGGTTCATGTTCTTGCATTCTACTTTCTGTTCCGCACCTGTTGCAGCGCACCTCACCCTAAATCTTATAAAAAAGGACGTCAGATCTATAATATGACTAGATCACAATACATAACTACATAACTACATTAATTAATAACATAACTAATAATAAAAAACTAATATAATAATAACAAACAACATACGCCATAATATCATTTTGAACGCAAGTAAAACAGAAGACAAATAGCTAGGTTTTTCTCACTTGCAGAACAATTCTTGCATCTGGAGAACCAAATAAATCGGCCACCTAAATATTCTTTAAAAAGAACCGCTGATGGAACACGTTCTCCTATGTTCATGACGTTTCCATCACTGTAAATGACTTCAATGATGCGCAAAGCTTAATCTATCCTACAAAAAACCTTAATTCTCATACTAAAAACTCTCACAGCATTGGAATCAATAATCGAAGAAGGCAGAACAATCACTATATAGAGCGAGCAGAATACAAAGGCGACCTCATCACTGAATGCTCGGAAAAGACGCCTAGTCCCAGACCGCCTAATGTAACGCCTAAACTATCACACAACATAGCTCCATCCACTCGTAACATGCATTCCGTTCTGATAAAAAATCCATCAGTACTTCAACTTTACAATGCGACATCATGAAACTTCTTCAAATTACACGTGTAAAATTTCTGTTTAGTGAAGTCCATATAGGCTACACCATATACAATCTATATCATAAGTAACCGTAACTAAAACTCCTACCAAAGTATTAACATTATTTATTACTTCAATTCATATAATTCATTTAATACTACTTAACTTATTATACAGTAGTAAGTAAAGTAGTCACCAATATAAATAATAAATATACAAACGTAATTTCGATGCTTGCAGCTCCTCTTCAAATATCGCCATCGCTCTCCTATACATTCTTAAACTCTTGAAACTTTTCTAGATAAATACCTTTCGATAGCACAGAAAAATACTGACCGCGGCAATTGTTCAGACTATACATCTATAATCTGTCATAATAAATCCATGAGACTTAACATTCCCTAAATTTCAGTCACTCACACACAGTATACTTAACAAGAAAACAATAAAACACAAAATCTCACAAACGAAACTTATCATATGCAACTAAATCATGAAGCTAATAATTGACTGCAGAAACAACCATATTTATAACCATAATTGGACTGACTACCTCCACATGAGCACATTATTAAAATTTAATACAACAAAACTTTGGAAATAAAGAAAAAAGATGTCATAACATAACCGTTCTGCTTATATATAACAACAACCTATGATTAAACTAATAACTAGTAATATTACATCATAAAATAATCGAAACTATCGCAAGGAACACAAACGTACAGAAGTTCTAGACATTAATATCATCATCATCAAATACCCCTTTACCTTTGTCCTATATAAAAACCGCGATACACAAGAAAAAAATAACTCGACACTCGGACGAAATTTTAATTATGTAGACCATCCAAGATCAAGTCGCTATCTCAATATTCTAACCCTCGAAACACTGCATCCACAGTTCTATAGATATACATGAATATTCTCAATATTCAGTTGGACATCCGAAATCTACATGAAATCACATTGGCCCCTGACAAGCTTATCCTCTTTCTATACACTGTTAACATCCTACAAACCATATTTAAGAAATTAATCATTACACATTAAACAAACAAAATGCAGCAAATAAACAAATACTATCTAATATCAGAACCTAATAATCATTCTCATATAAGAAGTAACCTAACTCTATAATATCATATAGACCAAAGGAAAATCCAATATCATAAAACGCAATTTATCTTGTCTCAGCTTTCAATATCCAATAGTCCTAAAATTTAGCTAACATAATTTACCCTTGATCAGCACAATCATTATTTTCGCTAACAGCTATACTATAGGTATCGCGTAGAATGGCTTAATGTGAACGTCCCAAAAATATTCCGCCATAATTTGCCTCATAACAAAGTCATGTCACATATTCATACAAAAATCATTCATTTAGAAGTTAAAATACAAATAAGTTACTTAACACAAACTAACCCTACACTCTAACACTAATCCCTATTTTAAACAATAACAAAATCACAAAAAAAAAATGATAATGAGCGGCTTGAATATCAATATATATAAATGTCTTTCTTAACTTATGGCCACTCTCTGGCCGAGGCCAAAAAGAACAGAGGACCTACCTAAATTTTCAATCAGAAATTGGGGAGCTTAACCGCAGGCAATACATCAATTTCACTAGTAAGGGCTGACAATGTATCCCACAGAATACAACGGCTATGATGCTCAAGTCAAAGCAAAGAGTTGAGAAAATAGATTTAAAGGCAGTGTGTATACAGACTTTTACTTGCACAGGATACTCTCATGTACGGTAGAAGCATGATAATCCGAACAAAAGGAGTGAGTGCCTCTGCTATTTAAGTAGTTAGCCATTGCACGAACTTTCCTTCACAAAGGTCTCTATCGCAGCAACCTGAAAAGAGTTCAGAAAAGCGTAGTGCGTAACTGTAAAAGCGAATGAATTAAAGAAAATCACGCGACAAATTCGACGGGTAGGAAAGAGGATGGATAGCAAAGTTAAGTGAGAGCGGAGGGTTATTAGACAGAAACCCCTAGCCCTCCACCATTCTTCACAAAGAGAGCTGTGGACGGGAGACAAACACTCAGGAATGGTGTGAGGACACATATCCACAACAAGCTCGACCACACTATCTTAACACAAAAGAGCAACGCAACTGAAGACAACTCTCGTTTGCTGCAGCCTTCCTTAACAACCACATACAAACTTACACCTACGCAGTGAGTTTCATTCCTCACTAAACTTTCCGAATCACTCATTCTTCTCACAACACTAACCACACTTCTTTAAGAATTATGCATCTGAACATTTATGTAACTTTAGATCCCCGACCTTCATCACCTCTGGTATTTCAAACAACCATAGTATTTCTACTTAGAATCATCATAATTATCCTTTATTATCAGCGTTACTCTCGTGTCTCAGCTATATATATCATATATACATATAATATAACTAATACTATATAATAACTTAACTACTAATTACCAATATAACCACTAATATACCTAGATAATAATATATATCAATACTACTCCAATAATATAACTAAACATAACTATAAAATAACTATAATAATAAAATATTACCCTAAATATACATTATAAATCATAACCGTATACATAAACTAATACTCATAGCACTTATCATACTAATATACTATATTATAAACTATATTACTAATAACTAATATACTATACCAATATCGCTATACCATACTATAATATCATATTAATACTATATAATACTAAATATACTATATAATCAATAATGATATAAAAGAAATAAATATATAACATAATCCTATTAAAAATATTATAATACTAAATTAAATACTATAATTCATTACACATATATACCAGTAACACTTGTTCCTAACATTTCACACATGACTAAAACCACCATGCTGCCACTTTTTCCTGTCAGAACCGATAATTAATGGTGTGCAAGAAGTTTCAGTCCTTCCTCTGTTATTAGAGAGGCGCTCAACCTACGTACCAGTATCATCAGGCACAATCTGTAAAAGGAGTCATACTATAACATACTTATACCTGGTATTAGACTAATTAGTTTAAAACATACGTAATTATAAAAATGTATTGACGCCTGAACAATAAATTTCCAATCTAATAACAATCTACCTAAACTCCTCTCCTTAACATTCCACCTCTATTACATCAAACATGAAGGGGACAATCACGTAAAAAATAACAAATAATATTACGAGCCCATAAACAATCAGGGGCGCGTCATAATCCCGCCGATAAATAAATTCAATCGCCGGAATAAACATTACTAAATCCGCGAATAAAACCCGGTTTCCCGATGGTTATCCTGTTAATTCCCGAATAAAAATCTATATTTACGATAATCAGGTTCAATTCTAATCGATTAAAATTTATTGTCAATCCTATAAATATACTGAGAATAATTTCTAATGCTAAGAAATACAACGCTTTCTACAGTTGTAATAACTAGCCCTAAAACAATTAATTATCACATAAACTTCTTCTGACAACTAAGTTGAAATTGCAGTTTTCATAGCTTGAGTAAATTGTCTTATTTATGTTTTTTTCAAATGTTGAAGCAAACCCTTAAAAATTTCATATCTTTTCAGCATCTAGCATAAAAATTTCAAATAGTTAAAAATTAGATGACAAAATATCATCGTAATTAAATTAATTTTATAGAACTAGTTCAAAATATCACGGCACTAATAAGTGTCGAAATAATTAACAAAAAGCGTTAATTTAACAGAATCATAGTATACTAAGATAACAGATTTTATTAATAAAAAAAGCAACTTATATAAACTATAAATTATGAAATAAACATAAAATAATACTAATTTAAGTGAAGATAATAAATTAAAACTAATCAACAATACTACCGATAAATAATTTAATCATATAAAAAACCTAGTCAATATTAAGAACACCATAAAATCAACAATTTACAATCAAAATCTCCTTAGTTACAGCATTTTATTAAGAAAATATAAATTGCATTTCCAATGGAACCACCACTTACTTTAATTTTCCCTAAATTTTTACAATAAGTATATCTTCCCTTGTAGAGTAAATAACCTGAAATTATTTTAATAAGCACGAGATTTACCAAATAATTTACAAATGTTAAGACCACATTATTAAGGAAAATACTGATTACTATTAAGATGTTCATAAACAATAATTAATTGTTAAAATGGGAAAATTAAAAAATAATAAAGCAATATACATGAAATTTAAGTTAAAATTTTTATAATTAAAACACGGTAATAAGCCATAACTAATTGAAAATAATAACTCGCTCACTAAACTTCTACAAAATAATAAAAAATTATATTTGATAATATATCATTAACAAATTCAAGTTGCGGAGCTAAATTAAAAGACAACCTAAAAACCAATTAATCAAATTCTCTTTTCTGACTTTGAAAATTAATATGACTCAAATTCTCAATGACAAACCACAACTTATTTTTTCACCACATAAATAGCAAACGTAATAAAATAATCATTTTAAAATTTCAACTATTAAGAATAACCAAATAACTCTTCCCAACATGTTAAGAAACATATTAATTAAAATCATTACTTTTATAAGCTAAAGTATAACTAAAACTATATAGTAAATGTCCGAAAATTTTAACAGCACCAAAGTAACCTGTTAAATCATCACAATTATTACTATTTCGAACTTCAACTTTTATCAACTCCTCTTAATAAGTCGTGAGATTCAGATCAAATATGTCTAAGAAGCTACAATATCAAAAAACAAATAATATAATAAAACTTTCCATTAATAGAACAATACCGTCAATCTCAATGCGAATCATCCAGACAAATATCAAACTTAATATAAATTGCCTTCCCCATACGTTCATACGATGTGAAATGCATTCTTACAAAATACATTAACTTATTTTCTTTCACACATGCATGAATAATATCCGAATACATTCCAACACTCTCACGAGTTTTCTGCTGTTGGCAAACATTGAAAACAGAATAATTATATATCCTATTACTTTTGACCATAACTTTCACCTACTACTCTCTCTT